>VWZT01006099.1:549-28667 GCA_013397055.1 Pachycephala philippinensis | reverse complement strand
AGGGAAAACTGACCCTTAAAAAAAAAAAAAAAAAAGATAAAAAAGCCTCAAAGTATAATAAGGTTTTCATGTTTGAAGTGGAAAGAGGGAGGTGAAATTTTTCCTTGTTCAGCCATAGAGGAAGTGAGCTGTTTTTGTTTAGATTACTATTAAAAGAGTATCACTGTTTCTTTCGTATGTGTTTAACTGTTCTTCTTAAAGGTGTTGTAGGTATCCTTGTAAATTCTTTAATTGTGTTGTAAGTATCTTTGTAAATTGAGTCTAATATATTAAAACATTTGTTTCTTTAGTAAATTAATCATTTCAGCTTATTCAGAAGTCATTGATATATGTAAAAGCAGTCAAAGTTTACATAGTTCCATACTATGATTTACAGATTGTGGTTATACGAGTATATATAAAGTTAATTATTATGCTTTTGGAAGTGGATAATTTGAAGTAAAAACTCAAAAGGATGCTAAAATCTTTCCATTTTAAAAGTTGTTAGAATTCAATTAAGGTATTGCAAACTTGTGAAAACAAAGCTTGTGCCAGTAGTGTTGCCCATGGCATTTTGTAGAGGGAAGATAAACTGACCAAGTAAGATAAAAATTTAGTCATAATAAAGAAAGAGTCTGTTCGGAATCTGTGCCCTGATATTTAATCCTTTCATAATTTCAATTTGAATAAGAGTTCAGAATTTTTCAAGGTGAACCCACACTGAAAACACAGTGCTTGTGATAGATTTGTTTCTGCCACTTCCCTGAAAATCAGTTTAGGATTTCTGAGGAATTTAGATGTATTTACTCCTCATCATATAGATTAAACAGCATCATTTGGAGGGAGTATTTTGGTTTATCTTAATGAAACATTTACCTTGTGAGTTAGAGATTAGAAAAGTCTGTTTCAAACACCCATATGTGTGAAGTGCCTTAACCTGTCTTAAACTTAATTCCTTTTATGACAAGGTTGACTGCCTAGTTGACCAAGGGAAGCCAGTTGATGTGACCTAAGGCTTTCGATACTGTCCCTTCCAGGATCTTTCTGGACAAACTGCCCAGCACGCGGCTGGGTAAACACATCATGGGCTGGGTGAGCAACTGGCTCGCACATTGGGCAAAAAGGGTTAACAGTGAATGGGGTGACATCAGACTGGTGACCTGTCACTAGTGGGGTTCCATAGGGATCTATCCTTGGTCCTGTACTCTTCAACATTTTCATAAAGGACTTGCACACAGGACTGGAAGGACTACTAAGTTGGCAAACAACACTAAATTGGCTGTTGGCTCCCTTGAGGGCAGAGAAGTCTTGCAGAGAGACCTTGACAAATTAGAGAGATGAGCAATCACCAGCCGTCTGAAGTTTGACAAGGGCAAGTCCTGGGTGTATGGATAGACTGGGAAACAAGAGGCTGGAGAGCACCACTGCAGAAGGGGCCCTGGGTCTGGGTGTCCTGGTCAATGGCAAGTTGAACATGAGCCAGCAGGGCCCTGGCAGCCAGGAGGCCACCCGTGTCCTGGGGGGCATCAGGCACAGCATCACCAGCCGGGCAAGGGAGGGGATTGTCCCCTCTGCTCTGCACTGGGGCGGCCTCACCTCGAGTGCTGGGGGCAGTTTTGGGTGCCACAGTACAGAAAAGACATTGAGCTGTTAGAGAGTGTCCAAAGGAGGGCACGAGGATGGTGAAGGGCCCTGAGGGGAAGCCGTGTGAGGAGTGGCTGAGGGCACTTGGTCTGTTCAGCCTGGAGAAGAGGAGACTGAGGGGAGACCTCACTGCAGTTACAACTCCTTGTGAGGGGAAGAGGAGGAGCAGGCACTGATCTCTGCTCTGTGGTGACAGTGACAGGATGTGAGGGAGTGGCCTGAAGTTGAGTCAGAGGAGGTTTAGGTTGGATATTAGAAAAAGGTTCTTCCCCCCCGAGGGTGGCTGAGCACTGAACAGGCTCCCTCGGGAAGAGGTCATAGCACCAGCCTGAGAGAGTTCAAGAAATTTTTGGACAATGCCCTTGGGCACATGGTGTGACTCTTGGGGTATCCTATGCAGAGCCAGGAGTCAGACTTTGACGGTCTTTGTGGGGTCCTTCCAACTCAGGGCATTTTATGATTCTATGATTCTGTCTTTTAGCCTAGTTGTGGCTGTTTGAGGTAAGATTTGAGAAAGGCAAGACAAATATTAATTGTTTTTCTTTGATATATGTGTGTATGTGCGTGTATTTTCCAGACTTACTGTAGCATTTTTTCCTCAGGCAGATGGTGACATAAGTCTGTGTTCATGTTTTGAAGGAAAAAGTAAAATGTTAGTGTAGTTCTGATAGGAAGAAAGACTATAAATGCAACATTGCAAAGATTGTTTCTGAGGAATTGTGTTTTTGTTGTTACAGATACACAGCTGAGCTTCCTGCAAGCTCAGTCTCATATCTGAAAGGCAAGCTGTCTTTTGATCATTGTATGTCTACACAGTAAAGGTTCCTAAGACTTACCGGAATTAGATTTGAACTTCTGTCGCTCCTACTTTATAAAAGCTCTGTTTAAATTTGGGTAGTCCACCTGTCTTTGCTGTGCAATAATGTTTTTAGGAAGAAGACTAGAAGAAATTGCAGAAGACAGTCAAGTGCTTGTGATAATCTGTGTATTACATGGACTTGAAATGTTAGCAAGTAACTCTTCTCAGCTGATTATTCAGGGAAATACTGTGTTGTAGTTTTGCTGTGTTCCCATGCTAACAGACATCAAAACGTTGTTGGTTGTGGAGGCCACTAGCATTATTTAACACAGAAGTTATAGGACAAGAACAAACAGCCTCAGGTTACACCAGAAGAGGTGTAGATAGGATAGAAGGAATAATTTCTTCACCAGAAGGATTGTAAAACATTGGAACAGGCTCCTCGAGGCAGTGTGTGAGTCACCATCCTTGGACATATGATGTGACACTTAGGGACATGGTTTAGTGCTGGTCTTCGCAATTTTATGTTAAGGATTGGACTCTGATCTTAGAGATCTTTTCCAGCGTAAATGATTCTGTGATCATTTTAGTCAACTACTAAATTAGGGACACTTCCACAGAGTGCTACATGTTGAGATTTTGCAAGGGGCACATGAAATTCCTGTTGTCTTTCCATCTTTTGCCTGTGATTTCATGGGCAGATAATCCAATCTGATGCTTGCCTCCCAAAGGAGGCAGACTCAGGAAGCTGTAACCCTGGTGTAAGGTGAACATCGGGAGCAGCATGGGACAGGAGAGTAAGAATATCCCATTTTGGTAGCAGTCATTTCTTGATCGAGCTGCATGAATTCCTATCCTTAGGGTAATCTCTCAGGAAGGAGGGAAGCTAGGAAAAGTAATGGCTTCTTCAATTTGTCTAAATCTTGCTGTTGGCAGCTATTGGCACTAATTTTGTTGTTTCAGTAGTTAGCTGCTCAGAAAGTAACCAGCCAAAAAATGCTTGCAAGAAAAAAAATTTGCTTCCTGGACTGGTTATTTTCAGATGCTTAAATCCTTTTGCTTTTTGGCAGTGGCGCTCAGAAAAAATAAAGTAGTGCACAAGTTGTTATAAAAGAAATGTGGACTTTAGTTCATGCTGGTAGCTTTAGGCAGAAATATTTTCCTTCCATCAAAACTCAAGTTTAAAATATGGCACTTGATTATTTGTTTTCCTTGGCTGTAGTTACTTGGGGGTGTTTGAGTATAGGAACACTTGGCTGTTACAGCCTGAAATTATTTTCTTTTCTGTCCTTCTTTCAGATGCTTTACATGCCTACTTTGGGATATGTGGTTTGTCATTAATTGGAGAAGCTGGTATTTGCAAAGTTCATCCCGCCCTGAATGTAAGCACAAGAGCATCGGAGCGTCTTCACCACCTTCATCAGATCTGGAAAACACGGACTTTAAACAGCATTCAGACGACACACACATCTCTACATGACTGATTTAGACTTGAATTTAGTTCTGGTAGCATAATTGTAGCCCAGGGTTAAAAGCCATGTATAACCAATGTGCTCTTTTAAGTGCTGGAGTCATACAATCAGATCTGTGTTGCTGGCATCACTTTGATAGGGAGTTGCCTTCAGCAGGTTATTCTGCATTGCGAAAAGGGAAGTATTTTGATTATATAAAAGTTTGTCACCGCAGACTGTAAATGGCTTTTCAGATGGCTTTACTTCTAAGGAATCCCTTGAGGCATTTAAACTTCATTTTAATTTTATTTTTTTAAATTTGTGCATACTGTGTCAAAATATATAATGGGGAAATATTTTCAAAATTGTTTACATATCATACAGTATAGCACAGAACGTTGAAGTTCTTTATAATTTTACTGTTTGACATATTTTAGGGTAGAGAATCTCCCATATTAAGTCTCAGTTAAAAGTTACCTATTATCATCAGCTTTCAGATTCCATAAACTTTGTTTTTCACAAACAAATTAATTAAATACAAATAAAATTATTTTATTCAATATACTGGACTTTTAAAGTTGTGTGGCCTTACTAAATGGATTTCATAATTCTTCTGAGTAGGTTTTACACAGATGCAGTGGATTGGTAGCCAGACTAAGAGTTTTCATTTGAAATAGTTTCTTCATGTGAAATTCAAAAGGAGTGAAGGGATATTGAGGTGTGTCCGTAAGAGATACTCAACCCAGTCTTTTGGAAGCATACCTGTGTGCAAGAGTAGCAGTAGAACCCGCTTCCAAAGACAAACCTTTGCAATACATTGAAGTTGTTCAACTTAGAGTAATGATGAACATTCTCAGCTTCTTTAGTGCTTTACTAGTGCCTTACTTTGTATGCTTGAAGTGCTGTTCAGAGTTGAAGCAAGTAACTTTGCAGCTGGTGTATTTGTGGCAGGTCAGTTTGTGCATTCACTAGACACCACGTCGTCTTTCTACTTGCCAGTCATTAACAGCACTTTTTTTTCTAAAGGTTCCAAAGACAGCTGAAGACTTCTTGAAACAGATTAAGTGCACCATTTGCCACTGCTGAGCCCAAAGAAACAGGACAGTAGACCATTTTGGTCAGCAAAAAGAGCTTTGGGGATAAACACGATTCCTGTTTTGCAATGCAGGGCAAGTGAAAAGGGTAGTGTAGTTGTACCCCTAGCACACATGTCATAGAGATCCAATAGGTATCTTTAGGCTACCAGAACAATCCCAGTGTCCAAACCTGTAGAAGCCTTCCTACCTAAATAAACACTTTTTGTTTCTATAGCAGATTAATTTACATGGCAGCATTGGGAGCATAACTAGTGACAGTGATCTGCTTGAAAAAGCAGAGCAGGAACAGGGGGCAGTAAGCTGTATGATCTAGACATGTACCAGTAGACACTTTACTTGGAGGAGGAGAGACTAAATAGTTGGAAAAACTAGGAAGTCTGGAGGAGTGGAACCAAGAGAACTGTAGGACTAGTACTGGGGAGAGGGAATGAGGTGCTTGAGCAGGGCTGTTGCAGCGTAAGAGAAATGAAACCTGGGAGATACTGAGGCTGGAAGCAAGAGCAAGGAATGTGGAGTAATAATGGAATCAAACTGGTGGAAAGGATCTGAGCTGCCTAGGGTAAGATTATGGAGCAAAAGAAAAGTACTGACTCAAGGAACATGAGGGAGTTACGAGGGGGAAGATAGAGCTTGGGAATTGGTTTTGTTGCTCACATGCTGAGATGACCAGAAATCCAGCCACAAGTAAAAAGAACTAGTGAGATACCTTAAAGAGAGGATCTCCCAGGCAGGGGGCTCGCTACAGCAGTTCCTGTGGGAATCCCGTTTTCCTGGAGGGGCTTAATGGGATATTGGTCAGCAAAGGCTGAAGTAGCTTCCCTGAGCAGAAGGCTCTTAGGTCATGGGGGTCTACCTAGATGAAAACCCATTTAAAACCAAACAAGAAAAATCTTGAAGTCAAAATCATTCAAAATAGCACAGTATTTGCTTATCTTTACACCAGATGGTGACCACAAGTTGACTCATGGTAAGGTAGGATGGGTTTCTGGAAAACAGTGTAGTGACAATGGAGATGAGATGTAATTGTAGCTACCCATCCCCACTACTGCTCTGCCTTGCTGGTGAACCATCTTTGAGTTTTTTAGCATTTACTACATACCCTGGTAGAGGGAGTAGCTTTGAATTTCAGAAGAGTTTAATAAGCTGTTCTTAGTCTCTGCTGGGAAACAGGCTCAATATTTGTTCTTGCTTAGCTTCATGAGAAATGATGATGTATTTGATTATCGTGAGGCAAATCCATACTTGCAAAATCCTAAACTGTGGTTCCTGAGTTGCCCTACGTGTGACCAGGTTCTCATCTGTGAGGGACATCAGGGTTCCTCAGCAGACAATAAGGGAGTAACAATGAAAAATTGTATTATGTGAACAAGAATTTAAATTCTCATGGCAGGTAACTGAACAGTTTTCTGCCTCAAAAAGCAGATAACATTTCCTGCTATGTTTTCTGTATCTGTACACTACCCTGGGTTTTTTATATGGATTTTACATTTCATGTCTCCTTGGCCCCCAGTTACTCCACAACATTTTTTCAGGCTGCATGTTGACAGCAGAGCTAGCCTTTCCTAAAGGTTGCACGAGGCGTATTTGTTCCTCATCAACTCCCGAAGCTTGATGAAGGCAGCAAAATAAGTATGCCTTCACCTCACACTGAGTATCTAATTACTCTAATTGGTTTGAAATCTTTAATCTTTTTTAAGTTGACAAAAATCTGTACTAATAACCAACTCTGCATTTGTGTTTAGGCATTCTAAATGCCCCAATTGATGTCAGGCAAATGAATGATGAACACTGAATGTTCCTGTGTAGCAGACATCTGGATTCTGACTGTATTGAATTGCCTCTCTGATTTTTGTGGTTTATTGTGTCTTTTGACTAGAAAAATGTTAAATGAGAAATCAATGGACAAGAGTTTCACAGAAGTGCATAACCTAAAATCACTTTTAAAGGGGATACATCAAAACAGAGCTAAAACTTAAATGTGAACTGTGAAGTTTAAATGTAGCTAGAAAAAGCAAACCATGTGATTATTACCTACCTCTAATAATTTTGTGTTAACCACAGCTTTACATTGCTGAAACTGAACCTACATAAGAAATTGATGCATTAAGTGGCTTTACCATGTGCTTGAGGATGTAAAACCTCTTGGCTGTCAGGCTGACAAATGTGCGTGCCTCTGTCCTATCTGAAACACTCCCAAACTCTGTGTGTGGCCCAAGTTTCTCTTCCAGAAAAACGGCTTAAAAATGGTATGTTGATCAAAGGAAGTAAAATGTATCTTTTCCATAGGATCTGAGGACTGGGGATTTAAACATTGTCACTAGGGCTTTCAGGGCTGCTTGATTTGTACATAGCTGCTAGCAGATATGATAACACCATTTTGTAAGGCTGCTGCTAAGTATGTTTGTATTTATGAATTTTCATCCTGAGAACTTTTTTCTAAATGGAACAATCATCATCACTGAAAAAAAACTAGCAAGTAAATTGGGCATTGCAGAAATACCTGAAATATGTATGCTGAAGCACACATTAAGAGTACCTTGCTCCATGCTCTAATGCCCAAGGTAAAAGACAACCTGAGAGGAGCTGAAGAAGCTACATCAAATGTGCTTTCTCCATGGATGGCAGTATAAAAATTAAATACTCTGTAGAAACTGTTGTGTTCTCTGAAAAATACATTTCAACTTTGTACGAGTAAGCCATTCAGTATGGGGTTGCCTAGTGCAGAAGGGTGATTTCCAAAGTCAAAGCCTTTGTAGACAGCCCATCTCCTGGCATTTTGGAGAAACCCTGCTATCAGTGTCCCTGACAGATATCACTGTCCCTGCAGAGGTGAAAGAGATGTCAGGACATGTATGAGAAGCAGAGAGAGCCTAGGTAAGAAGATGCTATTGCTGCAACTAAAATTTGAGACATCTCCAAAATTCATCAGTTGAATGAGATTATTGGTCTGTTTAGGTTGATGTTAAATACTGTGGTGGTTCTGAAAAGCTCTTTTTTTGCTGTTGCAAGAAAAGACAACAAGTTTTCCTCATTTCAGACAACATTGGATGAAAAAGAAGAAAGTCTCAACATCTTTATACTAAATGGTTATTAAATTACTCCACTGAGTGGTTACAGTGTGTTGTAGATTTACACTTTCCATTCACCATTTTAAAGCTTTTGTGTTCCTGGTCTCTATTTGCCTGATTAGTTTCTGAGTTTTAATAAAAATCAATGAAATGTTGGGAAACTGAGGGAAAACTCTGTAATTTCTTTTGAGCTGTAGCTCTTGTCATGTCTTTTTTTTCACGTTGTATGTTCTGGGTGAGGAGCTGTCTTCCTGAGGGCACAGAGAATGACAACCTCCAAAGCTTTTCGAGCTGAACCCATGAAAGGCAGCAAACCCTGACACTATGTTATTTTTGAGGCTCTGGAAAAGTGCCTTGTTTGATAACTACGTTGTGAGGACATGAATCACTGAGTGGTGTGGGTTGGAAGGGACCTTAAAGATCATCCATTGCAACCCTGCTGCCATGGGCAGGGAGACCTCCCCCCAGAGCAGGTTGCTCAGAGCCACTCCAGCCTGGATTTGAACACTTCCATGGATAGGGCATTCACAACTTCTCTGGGCAAACCTGTTCCCAGTGCCTCACTGCTCTCACAGTGAAGAATTTCTTCCTCATACCTAATGTAAATCTACTCTCTCAGTTTTAAGCCATTCCCCCTTGTCCTGTCATTACATGCCCTTGTAAAAAGTCCGTCTCCAACTTTTTTGTAGGATCCCTTCAGATACTGGAAGGTGCTATAAGGTCTCCCTGGAATCTTCTCCTTCCCAGGCCAAACAACCCCCTTTCAGCCTGTCTTCGTAGGAGGGATGTTCCAGCCCTCTGATCATATTCATGGCCTCCTCTCGATGCACTCCAAAAGGTCCATGTCCTACTTACGTTGAGGATCCCAGAGCTGGACACAGCACTCCACATAGGGTCTCACCAGAGCAGAACAGAGGCAGAATCCCCTCCCTCCCCTGCTGCCCACGCTGCTTTGGATGCAGCCCAGGACACGTTTGGCTTTCTGGGCTGGGAGTGCCATGGCCTGGTCATGTCCAGCCTCTCACCCCCAGCACCCCCTAGTCCTCCCCAGGGTTGCTCTCAATCCATTCGTTGCCCAGCTTGTACTCATGTCTGCAGGACCTTGCACTTGGCTGTACTAAATTTCATGAGGTTCACACAAGCTCCCTTCTCAAGCCTGTCCAGGTCCCTCTGGATGCCATTCCTTCCTTCCAGTGTGTGGACAGCACCACGCAGCTCGGTGTCATTGGCACGCTTGCTGAGGGTGCACTCAGTCCCACTGTCCCTGCTGCCCACAGGGATGTGGCACAGTACCAGTCCCAGTCCCAGCCCCTGAGCAAGGCTGCTCGTCACTGGTCTCTGCTTGGACATTTAGTGTTGACCACAACTCTTTTGAGACCATACAGCCCGTTCTTTATCCATCAAGTGGTCCACCCTCTCCAGTTCAGAGCAAGGATGTCATATGGGACAAAGGCTTTACACAAGTGCACGTGTATGGTGTCAGTTTCCCTTTCTACATCCACCAATGTAAGCTCATTTTAGAAGGGCACCAAAACTGTCAGGCACGATTTGCCCTTAGTGGACAGCCAGACATGCTGGCTGTCACATAGCACCTATTTTCCACATGCCTTAGCATAGTTTCTAGGCTCCATGATCTTGCCTTCCACCAAGGTGAGACTGGCATCCTTTAAAATGTCTATCTGCAGGTACAGGCTCTGTACTTGGGAATGGGACTGGACAGGCTGCTATCGCTGGAGAACAAGTAGAATTCTGAGGAAGAATATGGTCCTGACTTGAAGTAAAAAGAGAAAGTTCATCGAGGAAGGGAAAATCTGTGTGATAACAATCTGCACACTCTCACTTTGAGAATTAAAAATGTTAAGGAAAGAGCTTTCAACTTGCCAGGTAAGTTGTTTATATTAAATTCACAAATGCAAGGAGAGAGATAGGAATGTGGCAGCTGTGTTTTGACAATTTTAGCCTGCTTGTGGAAGTGGCTTCCATGTTAACTTGTAACATTGATGATAACCAGGCCCTAGTATGAGGACCTGGAGCTACCCTGTTTTATTGAGCCTGGCTGAGTTCATTTTCCCCCAGCAGCCCTCACAGTGCTGTGCTTTGCCCTGGTAGCTGGAAAGGTGCTGATAACACAGTGGTGCCCTGGTTGCTGCTGGGAAGTGCTGGCACAGCATCAGCACTGTCTCCCCAGCATTCTCACCCACCCCATCAGTAGGTTGGGGCTGGGCAAGATTCTGGGAGGAGACACAACCAGGCCACCTGATCCAAACTGACCCAAGGGGTATTCCATAGTGTATAACATCAGCTCAGATATAAGAAAAGGAGGAGGAAGGGGGGCATTTTTTATTTACAATGTTTGCCTTCTGGAGCAACCACTCCAGGTGCTGAAGCACTGTTCCCAGGAAGTGGCTGAACATCGCTTGCCAATGGGAAGTAGAGAATAAACCTGTTTTTTTCTCTTTGCTTGTGCATGTGCAAACTTTCACTTTTGCTTTAGTAAACTGCCTTATATGAACCTATAAGTCCTTTTCAATCTTATTTTCTCTCTCCTGTCCAGCTGGAAAGGAGAGCAATAGAGTAGCTTGGTAGGCACCTGGTGCCCAGCCCAGATCAACCACCACACCTGTGCACCAGTTAAACAACTGCTTTGGATGCTCAGTCTGGGAGAGCATGGAGGCTTTCGTGGGGCTATTTCTGCAAGATCCACCCTGGGCTTCCATCCAGAGCTCTCCCTGTGTTCCCTTTGCTCCAGCACATGAGACAAAGGCTCTGCCTCACCCTGGGAGGGAGGATCTCACCTTACCCTTCTATGTGAAAGCTGCAATAGGAAAATTTGAAGTGAAAATGACAAAAGTCAAAGCAAGTTTTTCTGTGGTTTATCACCCTTCCTGAGTGCTTGTGGGACAGGAGTGGTGCTTATGCTGCCTAGAAAGCTAAATATGCAAGACTGCTGTTAAAATTGCATGCTGCCTTTGGTTAATTTAAAGGTTTCCCTAAGCACAGGGCTATATTTATTTGCTGTTGTGCTGTCCAGAAGTCTTCATTTAACAACCTTCTTTAAATTACAGCCAAGCCTCACTAAAATGAGCTCACTTGACCAAATTGCATTTTAATCTTTGTCCCAACATCCATTCTGCTTATTTTATGATTAAAGCCTTTCAATTCAAACTCATTGTGGAGAAGTATCATGTGGAAAGGCATCATCTGTGTAAACTTGCTGCCCAGGAGCATTTGTCAGGGGTGCTCTTTCCCAGCAGGTTAGACTGAGAACTCTTTGGCATGGTGTCAGGACAGTCCATCCTGCCTTGGGGCACTTTGGTGGGCTCTTAAGGACCCTCCTGGACTATTTCTTACAGTTCTTTAGTTCCACTTCAATATTTTTTTTTAACACCACTCCCACCTTCCCCAAAGCCCCAGCCTGTGAATTCTTAAACCAAGGAGAGTTTTGCTCTGCTGGGACAGTTTATTGAAGAGCCAATCTGTGAGGTGTATAGATGGGAAGGCGGGGTGAGGGGAAGGTTTCTACAAATAGCACAAAAATACTTCAGAGGAAATCAGAAATCTTAGATAGACTGGGCATACATGCACTCTGGTCTGTATGCTTGTGTTTTACAGATCAGCTGTCCTTGGGAGGTACTCTTTGTCCAGCATCCTTCCAAAATATCCTCTGAAATATGCAATTCTCTGGTGAGGCCAAGGACAGGAGCCTGCTCAAGAGATGTCCTGATGAGGCTTTCCAATGCAGGCACAGGGCTCTTCTGTATTTTTGTGTACGGCTCTATATATAACTCCTGTATGTGACCAGAATGAGTCCTGCAGGGCAGTGATAATCTGCCCTCTGTGACTTCCCTGTTGCTATAGATAGCTTCCTGTGCAGACCAGGCAAACTGCTACTACCACCAATTTTTTCTGATGGCTCCATGCCTTGACATCTGTTTTCAGCCTAAAAAAGCTCCAGTCTCAAGCAACTTCCTTCTACAGAATGAGGAGCTGCTGGTACAAGTTAGGTGGGCATCTAAAGAAAAGATGCTCACTGTGTTAACAAGGTGAGCTTTCCTGACTGTAAGACAAGTCCTGTCCCCTTCCCTTCTGCCAGCCCTGGTTTATCCTAGCTTTATTAAACACGGGAGCGAGGGAACAGCAGAGATACACGTTTACTCTGCCCAGGATGCACACTCCTCCTGCTGAGGGCTCTGAGCACGAGGTGGGAATGGCAGCTATCGGTGGGAAAGCTGTTCCCCAGCCCTGTGACAGCTGCGGGCATGCTCCTGAGCTCAGTGGCCACCAGCACAGACCCGGGAAGGCACCCGAGCCTGGGCTCTGCCCCACGGGGCCCTGTGCACAGCAGCAGGTAGGCTCCTGGCACGTTTCTCCTTCTAACACTGCATTTCCCTTACCACCTGCCTGTGACCTCTCAGGGCTGTTGCAGGCTTTCCCATCTCCTGTGACTCTGAGTCATGGTCCAAAAGCCACGGAAAAGGGAGGCTTCGCAGGTCCCTGCATAAAGCGAACACAAGCACACTGTTTTTGGCTGTGGCAGAAACCTGAGCAAACACGCAGGCATTTGAGATGTTACGTAGCATCTGTTCCCCAGGGAGGGCAGTTTTTTAAGCCAAAGGCTCCACCGACTGCGGAGAACAGCAGTTCCCACAGTTTCCCTTCTATAAAAGGAAATTAAATTCTGCAGCAGCTGTTGATCTGATAGCCAGTCTGGACTGGACCCCCCTCCCATCCCCTGACTGGCTGCCCAGCCTACTCCAGCTACCCACAGACCACTTGTCCTGTCAGAACAAACTGAGCTTTCTGGTGCTTTTTGATGCTAGCCAGATTTGGAGTGAACAGGGATGTAAAGAAAGCCTTTTTTTTTTTTTTTAGTAAGTAAATGCCCTGATGTCAGTCACTCCAGTGAAGATCTGTGGTCTGGAAATACTAGCAAATGTAGGTTCAGGCACTTTAGATGTGTTTTTTCTTATGGGTTGAGACAGCTCTAGCCTAAACACTTCTGCTCATCTAGTGCTATCAGTCAGGACCAGATTATTCTTGTTTGCTTTAAACTAATGATAAAAAGAAAAGCCTAGGAAAACAGGCTAAAATGTCTATTTTGCCAACATCTTACATACCTCACTTCAATATAAATGCAGTAAAAATGTGATAAATAATGCAATATTCTGAACTAGTAGGAATTAGTCTATCTTTAACCTCTTTGAAATCCTTGTCTGACAAGTTATTTGGGGAGGACACTGAGAGGCGTCACCCTTGGCACACTAACATGCATTTGACTTTCCTCTTCACAGCAGGGCAAAGTGAGTGTGCCTCTGTGGATTTAGTGTGTTGTAACTGAACTGGAGGGAAGTCTGTTCCACTCAGGCTGCTGCGTCAGGGAGGCCTTTTCAAGTGTGCTGATGACAACTGCTGAAGTTGTCTGCAGTCTGTAGAAGTCAAAGGAATGAAAAGAAATTTGCGTGGGAATCCAGGGAGATTTCATTTTCTAGAAACTCCAGAATAGTGTGTAAGTGCTTGTGGGCCCATGGCAGGGACTCACATCATGAGGGACTGTGCTTCTGCCTGTGACCCATGAGATGAAGGCGACCAAGCTCACCCAGCAGGGCTGGCAGAGGCTCACTTTGCACTGTGGTGTCTGTGGGACAGCACTCGGAGCTGCGGCTCTCTGCTCCCGTGCCCTGTGGTTCTGCACCTCGTGGTGCTGTTTGCCCTGCACTGCAACACACAGGGGGAGCCAGGCAGAGCCATGATTTGGAGGTTTGGACCCCAAATACTGTTGGCCAGCCTTAGCATCCATCTCAGATGCATGACAAATTTATGCCCCAGATCTTCTCCACACTCCACACAACAGGACCAAGGAGCAGGAGTGTCACTGTGCTCCACCCTTGGCTCTTTATTAACACTACAAGGAATAATTTGCTTTGTAGGGATTTCAGACAAACTGCCCTAAGTGACATTTCTGGCCTTTTGCTCTGTGATGCACATCCCTTTATACACATAAGCCAACTTTGTTTGAGCCAGTTGTTCTCTGACAGGTCACCAGTGCCTTTGTCATCCTTCAGAGGAGGAAGGAGGCACAGGAGCTCTCATCAGTGCAGTGCTGCCTGCCCAGAGGCAGCAGAGTCGGTGCTCCTGCAGGCAGGTGCCAAATGTCATGACTCATGCAGCACCATGACAGATGCCTAAATGCTGATCCCAGCTGGATGCTGGTGTGGAGGGTCTGGAGAACCTCAGATGCCCGGCGGGCATGCAGGTAAAGGGGCAGGCTCGTTCTGGCGCTGTGTGACACTGTGAGGGTCAGCCCTTGGGCACAGCAGGGTCTGCATCCGCCTTGCTCTGTTCAAAGGCAATCTGCAGGGAGCTTAATCCACCTTTAGAGGGGATTAAAGACTTTATTAACCCATGGGTAAATGCAGGGGATGAATTTCGTTGCAGGAGCACAGCATGCCATTTTGAAAAAGGAAAGTTAAGTCAAACCTAATCCTGGTATAGTTAAGCTGAAAGAAAAGTGCAGGAGCCCAGCTGGCACTGCACCTTGAAGGCATGAATTGGACAGGCTTTGTAGAAGGGCGCCATAGTCTCTGAAGGCTAGCTGAGCCTAAAAAGCTTTCATGTCTATGCTTCATTCTTCAGAGCCTCCACAGTTACAGACCTGCCCCTTTGCAAAACACACAGAATTACTAAAACATACATGACAACTTTTGCATGCAGATCTCAGCAGTGCTCATCTTTCCCTTATCTTTCTCTGATTTGCATGTCTCTGATTTCTTCATTAGACACATTCTTTTAAGGAACTGAATAGAATGGTAAATTAATAGACTCAAGCTTGCTGTGTTTTGCTCGATTAATATTTGTGAAAACTCTAGATACCCCAAATTCTCTTTGTATTGTCAAACTTGATTAACTGTAGTTGCAACAAAAAATGGCAATTACATGATATATTCATGGTATGCATAATTATGTACTTTAGCTTATTCCTCATAAATATCTAATAACATACTCAATACATTAAATATTAATAGTAGTCTACATACTTAACCCATATTTTTTAAATGAGCTTGTTCCCAGGGGCATGTGATACTCTGCTAGTGTCACATGGGACAGGCTGGGAGGAAATCATACATAAAGATAATTTTTCAAACAGTGCAGATTCAGTTTTCTCTCTGTATTTTGTGTGTTTACATCTCAAAAATACTGAATGAATATATTAATGGAACTTGAACAGAGGTTTTTAAAGCGAGCAAGACAAAAAGTCTAGGTATCTCCAGTGTCAGAAAGGTCTGAGCACAGTAGAACAAATATCTGGCTCCAATATATCGTGGATTTGGAATTCACTTGTTAATTTTATTGCATTTGCCTGTGCCCGAAGACTTACCGCCAGAAGTAAGGGAAACCAGAGGTACAGGCAAAGGGTGAGAATCTTTCTTCTGGCAATTAGCAACCAAGAATGGGTGTTAGATACAGAGCAGTAGCAGAACTGCTTCAGTATCTCCTGTTGTTTATTGGTCATATTACGTCTTATGTGTTTAGTGACCTTCATGTTTTTTCCAGTTTCTATTAGAATAAAGTATATAAAAATAAATAAAACCCTGTTTCAGTCTGTGGTGATGGGGGGTAAAAATTAGATCACTAAGGAAGTTTAGGGATATTGAAAGGGTAAAAATCAAATTCTCCAGCAGAAAGTGAAGATGTGATTTGGCAGCTGCATCATNATTGTCAGGGTGAAAGTGCAGGAGTTGGCCATCTTGAGAAGGACCCGAGTTAAAGTGTGGAAGAGAAGCAGAAGCAGACAGTTTTCTGACTGCTTGTGAAGAAACTCCAGAGACTTTTGCTCCTCTGTTTACTCCAGAGCAGCACAGGCGGGGAAAAAAATGGGCGGAAAAAATGCCCCTTTGGTGCACGGAAAAACTATAGAGATGGGGTTTGTTGCAGGGAGAGGTTTAGGTCTGACCTTTGAAATAGTTTGGTCTCATTTGTCCTGCTTGCAACACCTTTCCAGCCATCAGAAAGTCTCATCTGTTTCATGGCAATTTTTTTCCTGCCAGTGACAGTTCACATCTACATCACTCCCCACGGAAGGAAGGAGTTTATACAAAATTCATAAACTATTCACATGGATTCTCTTTCATATTACTTGAGCTGGATGCAGGCCTCTGAATGCTGTTCCGAGAATAAAAGCAGGTCACAGTCTTTACCAGAGGCAGCAACACTCACATTTCAGAGGTGTTTTTTTCATGATTTCAAATGTTTGCTCACATGTACAATTCAAGAGTGAAGCATTTCACGCTGAATACCAGCACAGTTTTCTACTACCTTTAACATCACCTTTCTTGCATCTCCATTGCTCAGTGACAGAGTTGTCTGAGATGCAAGTACTTCTACACAGTTCCATTTCCCTGGCGTACTATAAAATGGAAGCACTCTTTCTCTCCTCTATACTGAATTATTTGTGCTAGCCCTTAACCATATCACCCCCTGCAATTGGTTTCAAACACTCTTTAAGCAGATTTCCTCAGGTGATGATGGCCAACAAGTTCAGGTGTGGTGGTGTAGAGGGGCACAGTGGGAGAAGACCCACCCCACCATGGTGCTAGACAGCTGCAGAGGGTGTGTGCTTGGCTGGATTCCCTGTGCCATGGAAATGGGAAAATATCTCATAGTCCTAGGGCAACAGAAAGACAAAAGCATCTGAGTAGGCTTCATTGCTCAGATTTAGTTTAGAAGTCAACTAAGACAGAGAAGGAGATCAAAGAGAAAATCTAGAGCTGTCATCATTGTCCTGGGAGAATCGACATAATTCACAGGTCAGGGAACACAAATTTCCTTTGTGTTTTAATCTGTGTACCAACATGCCACAACAGAACCCTGTGTTGCATGACGTTTCAGGATTGCAATACAGGACCAGTTTTTCCACCAATATAAAATTATACCAATTAGTTTATATAATTTGGTAATCTGACTGGGATCCTTGCTTTTTTTGGAGACCTGCTTCAAGTTTAAGTAACAGAAAACAAATATGATCTTATATGTTTCATTTTAATATAATATGACATACTCTTAGATAATTTCATGAGAACAGAAGGTTTGAATTGATTCTCAGACATCCTGGTTCCTCAGAAAGAAATTGACGTAGAGGTGAAATAGAAGAAGGAAAAGTATGAAAAGCAATTTCATATCTTGGATTTATGTGGAACAGGTGAGGAGCTCCCAGCTATTTCTGACATGCAGCCCACCTCAGTAAAGGTTGTGTAAAACACAGCCATCAGTTACCAAGAGGGGTGAAAGTCCCTGGGCCACCAGCTGCAACGTGAATCTTCTCCATCTGTCTACGGCCTTCCAAGTGCACATTCCGCTGTCAGCCTTCCGCCACTGAAGACACAGGCTAGCACAAACTGTCTGCTATCCAAGGGGAAGTAAACAGGAGCCCTCAGAATGGCTACAGGAATCGGTATCTTCTCCAGAATATAGTCCCAAACTCCTAGCTAGTCTGGATATACGGAGAGAGCTTGTGTTAATTATGCCAAACTGTCCACAAGGCTCTGCTCAGGCTGGCTGGACTTGCAGAAAAACACTTTTCTGCAGGGCTGATGGCAGAGAGTGCTGTCATACAGGGGCCAGGATCATCCTGGCTAGAGCTGCTTGGGAGGATGCCATTGCTGAAGCTGTGAAATCAATGCAAAAGTGGTTTGTGGCTTCCTCATGCTTAAATATCACTGGCAGCCATCTGAACCTAGAGTGGTAACAGAGCTAATCCTGAAACAAAATCACTCCAGGAAGAGATCATGAAAGAACCATCAGCTTCTTCCATCTTCTCCTGTATCCTTCTTGCCCTGGCTGATTTAATGACTTGAGCTACATTTACATCTCTTTACATTTACATTTACATTTATCAATTTATGGAAGTGGGACATGAGGAGGTGAAGGAAGAGGAACAAGGAATCATCCTTTTTTATCCTAAACGCTTGAATTGCAGCCCAGGCTGGCCATAACCTACAACGTTTGTCAGAAACAGAAGTAAAAAACGCAAACCCACAACTGAAAACCAAGTAACTGTTGAAGAAAAAAAAAAAATCATGAGATAGCAGCCAGACATTCAGAGCATGTAGTTAAAAATACTGGCGTGGTTTGTGACTGAAGAACACAGGACAAAACTCTGATTTGGAGCAGATCCATGGTACATGCACCGGAGGAGACTCTGTCTCACAGACTTTGGCAGATGGCTGTTGGGGGTTGCTTAACATGCACACAACAAAGCTGCAGTGAGACTGAGGTGCAGGCGTGCCTTCTGCTGAAAGGGTTCCAGTGGAGCAAACAGCCTGCACTGTGGAGCACAAAGGGTTGTAAATTCCCTGGCTGTTCACACAGCCTGTCATTACAGAGCTGTAGGGTCAAAGGTATGTTTGCTCTTGGTGCTGGTTATCATTTGGAGATTCACACTGATATCGTGGTACAGCCTTCCTTGATGCAGGAGTGCTGCTGTTGCTGAGGCCACCACCAGCACGGTTTCCTGCAGATGACTGCTGGACTCGAGCAGCTTGGGAGAAGCAAGGTATTCCTTCAGGCAGTCCCTCATCCCAACCTCAGCCAGCCCTGCTCTCTGCTAGTACTCAGTGCTGACACAAAGAAATTACAGTAGTGAAAATTTCCTACATGACTGCCATTTGGTGAGCTGAAATCAGACCAGGAAGCAAAATATCTCACACTGAGTTAAATTATATATGGAAGACTTCTCAGCTGTGTGGGTGATGACAGCTGACTCTCCCCTGTGCCACTGCCCATTGTTTATTCCTGGGCTGTTTGCACAAAAGCAAGAGGTGGAGCACTGAAAGTCTGTCTATATCATAATAATGAGCTATTTGATTAATGAGTCATTCGATATATATAATTGTACAATATCTAGTAACAGAAAAGTCTCAAGCTATTCATGAGTCCCGTTTCCTGAGAAAGGAAGGATATATTGTTTCAGGGAGTAACCTGTAGAGAGAATTTGAGATAACATTACTACTATATCAATATCTTAGGAAATGCAGCCTCTGAGGGGATACATTATACTGTTATAAAATACTCTTTGGTGTGTTTTCACCACACAGGGGTGATGTGCTCCAAGGGCTACCTGATAGCTGCTGCGTAAGGAGGGCTTGTCACCTTCCACCTCTCTGTTTGGAACAGAGCTGGTGAGACAGCAGTGGGCTGGCCATTCACCTGCCCCTCTCCCCCAGGTCTTGGAGGCAGCTGGGACCTTTGGGTTTGGGGAAGTTTGACTCCAAAATGGGAAGAAATGAGCCAGCTGCTGGCTGAAGTGAACTCCAGTTTCTCTACCAGAAGCAAGGTGTATATAAGGCTTGGAGTGGACGGGCACGGAGCAGAAATGTGATATTTGCCACATCTCAACCACCGTTCCCCAGCTGTCCTGTGGAACCCCCTTGCCCACTGTGTCTGGGTGGCTGTGCAGTGCTTCACCTGATAAGTCGTCCTCCTGCCTGGTCTCAACATTTCAGTGGGACTGAGGGTTGCTTTCATCAAGCAGAGGAGTGTTGTTGTTGGCGGTGCCAAGAGGCAATTAGGACTCAGACACGCGAGTGGTCAGCAGAAAGGAATGGATTGATTGATTGATTTATTTAATAAAAGACGGGGTTTTATGTGTTTAGTTCTTTTAGTGTTTTCCTAAAAGGCAAGAGGTATTGGACCTCTAACTAACTACCTATCAGGGTGATTGGTCAATTCACACATCATTCATTTCTCTAGTCAGTATCACAACAATTCTAATTATAAACGCAGGTGCAAGATTAGCAAAGTCTGTTTACAGAAAACCTTATCATGTTTTGCATAGTTTCGCATGAGAAAGAACAGAGCTCTCACAAACTGCTGCTGAGAGCTGAAAACTTCTCCGCTAAAGTTTTTTAGCATCCATAGAGGAGAGTATTTGAGTTGCTGGGACCAGTTTTTCTGCCACAGTTGTATACAGGCATTTGTATCCATCTCATCCCTAGAGGTAGCATCAGTCCTGGGATGAAGAAAAAGAGATGATAGGAAGATTTCCTCCTGTTTGGGCTACCCTGAAAACACACCACCAGTCAAGTGCATACAGAATGAAACAGATAATACGTGTAATTATGTACATTAGTAGGTGTTCTCTGTTTAGATACAATTTTTCATCTAAACAAAAGCTTAGAATTTAAGAAAACCAGATGGAGCCAGGGAACAACTGCATCATGCTATTCCTCAGCATACATCCACTACAAGCTGTGCTTTGAAAAGAGGCATGCCCACGTTGCGTGGTGCCCTGGTGGGCATGCACCAGCATCAGCCCGGTGCCACAGGCTCAGTGATTGAGACAGTACCACCCAGATTTGATGAGACCACCAGTAGGTGTAACTTTGTCAGCTTTAACATAGCTCTCGCTGCCGCAGCATCTGAGCATGGGCCGTGCTCCTGGGCACCGCCAGGAGCCTGGCAGTCCTGCGGCGGTCCTGCAGGATGAGAGGTGTCCACGAGCATCCCGTGTCCCGTGAGCGGGTGGGCGGGCAGAGCATCCATCGCAGCACGACGGTCCTCCCCCGGAGCGCACCGGGGCCGGGGCTGCGCTGCGGGCGCCACGGGAGCGCAGGGGCGGCAGGATCCCGCCGGGAGCGCGGGGCCATGGACGGGGCTGCGGACAGCACCCGGTTCGGCTACATCCTGGAGCTGCTGAAGCGGGACAAGGTAGGGACGGCACCGCCGGGACACCGCGGGGCGGGGAGGCAGCGCCCGCGGGGAGAGACGGCTCCCTTCGCAAATGGTTTGTCGGGGTTTTTAGGGGAATCCAAGGGCAGGAACGGCTCGTCTTCACGGCTAATGTACTCCGAAGGCTCTAGTCGTATTTGCCGCACACTTCCGAGGCTACGAAGTGAAAAAGTTAGAAAATAATCTCCCTGCGAAGTGTCCCTCAGCCCAGCACAGCCGGGCGGGCACCTGTCGCCTTTGCAGCCCTGCTCCTGCTCCATGCGCGGCGGAATGCCCCGCTCCAGCTCGGGCATGGGATGCGCTCTGCCCGGCGGGCTGCTGCTCCCAGCCACCGGCTGCGGGCAGCGCTGGAGAGGGAAGTGTCTCCCCCAAGCACTGATTCAGAGTCGGCAAGTATTTTGAGCAAAACTTGGGTGCACGCTTTGTAGAGAAAAAAAAAACAAAAGGAAGGAACCCAACTTCTTGTACTGTTGAGCTGCTGATATGTGTGAAAACCAGGGAGCATCAAAGAGTCAGGTGAGGTGTTTTTTAAAGAAAATGAAACAGCCGCAATATTTTTAAACTTAAAAATAAGTGTGGCAAATAATGGTGCTATTGGAAATATTGTTTGTTCCAGACTCATCCTGATGACTTTCCAGCATATCTCCAAAGGCTGCCTTCACAGCCAGTTCTTTGTGCACATCTTTCTCCCCCTCCCTCTCCTCCACTCCCTCTACTAAAATTTCTGGAAGAACCTTTAGAGCAGGTGAGTGAAGAGTTTCCTGGGTGATTTCCTGCTTCTCCTTGCCTGGGAGTAACCATGCCAGGGCTTTAAAGGAAAATTCAATCTTGTTCTGTCCATTTCACACAACATACAAAATCATAAAGTGTTTCAGGACAGAAACTCCTTCTGCCTGGAATGTCCCTGCAATGGGGTGCTACATCCATCCCTTATCCCACGGTTAAGCAGTTGGTACTTTAATCAGACACCCCTGCAAGAGCATATGGCTCGACAGACAGCAGAGCTGGCACAGTAGTGTGAAATACGCATGTTTATTACAAACAGTGCTGTTGTTTATACACAGACAGTGACATTGCCAAGTCCCATCATCACAGACACTTGATGTACACGAAGAAAAGGGGAGCGGTATCAGTCGTGTGGCTGCCACAAACTTTCCGTAGTGGTGATCACTGCTCGAGCCTCTCCACTGCCCAGCTCTGAGACCTCTTGGTCTCCACATTCTCCTTTTGCATTTTTTGAACCTTCAGAGCAGGGTTTTAGATTACAGCCTCTTTGTAATTTATTGATGTTATCCAGCAGCTTAGAGGTGTTCTGCTGGGATAATTAAACTGCTTTCTCAGATGAAATAAATCATGCCAGCAAAAGGACTCTTCTGCATGGCAAACTGTATTTGCTTGGGGTCAGCGTATTGCTGTTTAGAGGTTCCAGCACTCCAGTTTTCCCTTTCCCATCTCCCCCCATCAATAAAGCTTTTGCAATAAAGCCTGGAAGCATTAACATTCCCTGGGTTAACTGCTAAGCATCTGTCTTTCACTGAACAAAGAACCATTAGAAAATCAGGATGCAATAAGGGTACTTTACACTTGCACACTCACCTCTCAATACATAGGGTCCCTGCAGGTACGATGCATCAGCCCTTGGACCCTGGGCACATGACCCCTTTTGGCAAGCACGCTGTTTTTCCACTTAGCTGGCAACCTCCGTCAGACCTCTCAAACAGGGCAAATCATTATATATCACTTTTCCCCGGGGGAATGTCACTTGAAAAACCTGTTATCTCTTTTAATGATCTGTACTCATTATTCTCCTGTGACTCCCCCTCACACACACAACTTGCACATCGTACCTAGAACAGAAAGATGCATGTAGCACTTTTAGTTCCAATAAGACAGCCCTTGTGTAATCCATATATCCACAACATCTGTTTAGGCTCACTACAATACTCTCTGAGATATTCTAGGCCTCCATGGCACCTGTCACAAATGTCACAGTAGCATCTGAGAACTCCAAAACACCCCTGAGAGATAGATTAACAACTGCATTTTGTATCAGAGGCACTGGTGCAGAAGGAGATTGTACGACCTTCTTTCAGGACTCTGAAATCTCAGTTCAAACCACAGCAAGGACAGACATCTGTCTCAAAATGATGTATTATTCCAGAAATGGTCTCAGGCTTCTTCCAATCCTGACTCTTCACCATCCCTCCTCCAAATTCTTCCCTGTAAGTTTACTTCTGCAGTAGTCAAAATACACACACTCCTACCCCAGTTATTCACCCAAATTCCATTTCAGACTGTTTTACTTGCATAGCTCTATGTTTTCTTTCCCTGAAATGCATATGATTCTCTTGTAGTATTAATTTCAAAGAATTTTTAGATGCTGTAAAGAAACAATCATATCTGATGGGCTAAATGATACCAATACTTGCCATCTGTTTTGTAAAACCATTTTTGAGCATTCTTCTGTAAGCAGAATAAAATCAATAAGCTGATATAAACCAATGTGATTTCAGAGGGAAGCTAACAACACCAACCCTGTCCCTGTGATCCCCTTATCTAATTGAAATAGGGATCTTGGCATGCTCTATTTTTTAATCAAGGCCCTCACCCTCTCTTTCTTCCCTCACTTGTTTGCTTTGTTTCACCATCTATTCCTACACTCCACGTGGTTTGCAGAAACTGACAGTTTGTGGCTCATAAGCAACAGCTTCAAAAGCTATTCTGCAGAAGAAAGCACTTAGAGAAATAGATACTACTGAAAACAAGCCCTGAAACCCATATGATATGAACATAAGAAATATATAAAAATAATTTTAAGAGCATTTCAAGTTCTGCATGCTCTCCACCTGGAACTTGCAGGTGACACTGATTTCTGTCCCCGTCTTTTGCTTGATCTCATGTAATGACTAATGTAAAATTCTCTTGTGGTAGCATTTTAGCTTTTGTCCAGATGATGGTGAGGGGTAGAGCTATACAGGCGTTCAAACCAAAATCACAATGAGGAGCTGGAGAGGGGAAATGCAGCATTTACTAGTGACTGTGGTGGCTGGCAGGTGGCTCTGGGCTGCCTGACTCAGCCGAACTGGAGCTCTGCTCCTCACACTAAAGAAAATAAGGCTTTACATATTTCTTGCTTATGTTCACGAAAGTGCTTCTTTGGGGTTTGGGTCTCTATGAGGAGAACAGTCCTCTAAGAGCAATTTTCTTCCATTTACGGAGTATTCAAAAGCATGCCAGGTTATGTGTCTATTGCGAGGGGTATTTGCGCAAAGAAGTGACTCTGGTTGAAAGAGTATGTAAAGATAACTTGGAGTTCAATGTCAGGTAACTGCATTAAATTAGGTACTTCAGAGAGGTCTGAGCTTGAAATCTAGCAGTCAAGAGCAGTTAAAATACAATTTGCCTGTCTTGGCAGCTTTTAATCAGTTACTTTTCTGGGTTAGTCAGCCTATGTGACAAAGGTGTGTTTCCACACCTTAGACATGTCCTCATCACTCCAAGAGTGGTTTCCCTGAAGCACCTAGCAGCACATGGGATGTGACATGGCAAGGGTGAGCTGCCAGCTTTGTCCCCTGTGACAGGGGTATCTAGCCTGAAGCGAAGGAGAGAGGGCTCTCCATGTGTTCCATGTGTACTGTACTTTTTTTTGTGCCGTATCTTTATGGTGTCAGAAACTGAGCCTGTGACTGATTTTCTTGCAAATCTGATTTTTAGGTTTTTTTAAATGTAAATGGTTTATATATATATTTTTTTTTTAAATAACCTTACATTTTCTTTCTGCTAAACAGTAATAATTTCTTCAGAGGTAGGACTCTCTCCTAATCCAGAGCTGGAAGATATTTTGATTTGAATGTCACGTATTTTTGGGAAGCTTTTTCATCATAATTCTTTCATTTGCTGGCAAGTGATTACAGTGTATGGAGGGAAAGAGCAAAGTCCTCTGTGTGGACTATTGTCGGTAGCTGCTCCTTGGATCCTCTGCTGCTTTCCAGGTGTCCTGGAACTGAAGCAGAATACTGTACATGTGGCAGTAAGTTATAAAGTAAAGATACACTGAGCCAATTTAGCACACTTTGAGACGTGCTAGCTGCAAATCCGACCCAAAGCTGATTGCAGACCCAATCCTTCGGCAGTTCAGTGAGTGTAACCTTTATTGATTCAGCGCTCTGTGCATAGCAGTGGCACGTGGGACCTTCTGAACTTGTCCTGTCCAGCTGATCAGGTTATGGGATCTGTTCAGAAACCCATCCAGCCTTGAGGATTACGGACCTGTAGCACATCCCTGCAGAGAAGACAAACAACCCTGAACCAAGCGATTAGGGACTGATATTTTTGTTTTATGACGAGATCCTCAAGCCATAGTTACGGTCATTTTGAAACACCCAAGGTCTACAGATCCTTGATTGCTCTTCAGGGTCACACAGCTGAAGGGCAACCATTGTGAAGACAAAGTTGAGCCTCTCTTCCTGAGCCAAAACAGGCACATTTCTCTCAGGCAGCATAAATTCCTGCCTTATTGCTTAGGGGACAATATATCTTTCAGCCTGCATGACTGGAAAAATCCTGTGGATAGAAGTCATCTTCATTAGGTTCAATTTTCAGGACTAAGTAGACAAGCAAATTGCATCACTGACAACTTAGAGAGAGCAGGATGTGGGCTAACACCCCTTTGAATTGATCCTGGAAGAAAACACTTACATTGCACAGGGAGAAAAGGGTCTGTGTGATAGCTCAGTCCCCATGTCAGTCATATTAGCTCAAGAAAAAGTCTGTTCTCATCCTGTATATCTCCACTGTGATGCATTGGCTCTAATATTTTCAGTCAGAGGAAGGCAGACCAGCAGGAAACTGACTCAGTCTCAAGCCATGGTTGCAAAAGCAGCATGAAAATGAATGTCTTGAAAAGCTTTGGTCTGCAGACTGAAGGCAGGGGAGTTGTCGGCAGAACCTTCCTGGTGCTTTGGGACAGTCTTGCTTTTTTTCATGCAGTAGGACTGCAGCTGCACTGTTTAACAAGTGTAGGATTTTTACAGCTTGCTGGAAAGCGGTGCTGCATCCTTCTTGAAACTATACTGATAGTTAATGCAAATGAGCACTTGGACGATTTCTGCATATCAATTATTAAATTAATAAGCACATTTAACCTGAGATAGGGGGAAAAATAGGATGGCAACACCTAACCATCCCAATTTCTTTCTTCTGCTGCTGTCTTGAGAGTGCAGGGCATGCTGTAACTCCTGGTCAGACCCTGTCTGCTGAGGGGACAGAGGTGAATTTTGACGGATGTGTAGAACTACTTAGACACTACCCAGGTATTACTGCATGCAAAAGGAGGCCCTTGTGAGCAGAATGGGTGTCCAGTTGATGCACGTCTTTGGCTGGAAACAAAGCAGAAGGGTAGTTCTGACTTCTGTAGTCATGCTGATCTTATTGACTTAGCTTATTGAGCTAAGGACAGGAGCCTTTTCTGACACTGGTTTGTGCTCTTATCTTTTTGATGTATCAGTCATTCCTAGCTGTTGCTTTTTCCTCCCAGTACCTAAAGCTAATGAGAATTTTGGCACTCCAAATTTTGTAGTCCTGCGTTGAGGAAGGATCAAAAGGCTAGTAAAATGGTGTGAGTGCAGAAGAGGGAGTTTTGCCCTTTGGAGGCTTTCAAAGACATTTTTTTCCATGTAATATCTCAATGTGCTGGAGGTGGTAATTAAAATCTTACTCTAAAGTAAACCCTGAAGCCAGACCAAACAGGTACACAAACAAGATAATACGTTAATGAACTATTAAGGGATTGAACAAAGAATCATTCACAAGTCCTGGCAGTAACAGTAGTTGGCACTGTGGTCCATGTGAGACTGCAGGAGGACAGGGGAAAATGTGTGCTCCAGGTTTGTCCGCGCTAGCAACACCCACCTGCTGCTGGCATCTACACCTCTGCCATGAATCATTTTCCTTGCTGTGCCACCAAAGACAAAATTTCTTCCTGCTGTTTCAAAGGCAGCTGTAGAGCCAAGGGGTCTTTGTTCCAGTCTGAGGCTGATAGTTTATTTAGCCCTGCCTCAACCACAATCCAGTGTCAGTGGTGGGTAGTGTGCTAGTGCAGACAAGTGCTTATTAAAATCTGCCTGCCTGTAACGTCAGGAAAGCTGGGAATAGTAGAGATGGTTAAGAGATAATATCCTTATTCAGAAGCTCGCAAATCATTATTCAAAACATAGTTGGAAGGCTGACAACACGTCACCTTACCAACCTGTTCTCCCCCCTGCCTAGTTAAGTGACATGTTTCAGTTTGAATACACATACTGTACGTTTACTGGCACTATCAGAATAATTTCAAGCACAGTACTCCGTATTTTTATGAGACTGGTTACTAAAGTAAATACTAAATAATGTCTTTATAAGTCTTCTATGGAAAATTCTTCTTTGTTATACTGGACATGCAAAAAAATCACCTCTGTCTTCGTGATTTCTGAGTGTAAATTTCCATTCAAGTTTCATGTCCAGGCCACTGGAACCCAGGTGTAAATAATGCCCAAGTAAGACATTTTAACTATGTTTGTTTTGTTGACTCATATGGAAAGTAGTTTTGAGGGGAAAAGGGAACTTTTTATCCTGATGTTTTTCTTCAAATAGCCAAGTAGGTCAAATTTAAGGTTTGTCAAACTGACAACATTTCATCATTCACATAACCCAGGCTTCATGTATTTTAATTAACTAAACCTCCTTCAGCTGTGTAATGCAAGGACAGTGTATGCTTTCACTCCAAACTTGCTAACTGGTGTTTTTTCTCCCTTAGCCTAATGCTACGTTAACTATTGCTACTGCAATGATTGTGTCTGCACCCTTGCCAAAACCTGAAGATGCTGGAAATTTAAAAGTATTTCTGTTTGTTCTGGTAGCTGGTGAAAAGGATATTTGCTACCTGTTTTCCAATGGAAATATGCTGCAAGGCGAGGGTAGGAGGTGCTGGCCATCATAACTCACCTCTTTTTCGTCCTAGCTGCCACAAAAGCTGCCTGGTGCATGCCTCCTGCATGATATTGGAGAGCTCATGGCAGTCAGGCAAAGTCCCCAGTGACTGGAAAAGGGGAAACACCATGCCTATTTTTAATAACGGGATGAAGGAATATCTGGGGAATTACAGACTTGTGAGCCTTATTCAAGGCTTCAATAAGGGCAAATTGTGCTTGACCAAACTGGTCACCTTCTGTGATGGGGGGGTGACTGCAAAAGTTGACAAGGGAAAACCAAGAGATGACTCCTGTAAGGCTTTTGACATGGTCCCACATGACATCCTTATCTCCAAAATGGAGAAACATAGATTTGATGGATGGACTATTCAGTGGATAAGGAATTGGCC
>VWZT01006093.1:253049-291900 GCA_013397055.1 Pachycephala philippinensis | reverse complement strand
GTCTGGTGCGCTTAGAGGTTCCTCTTCTGAGGTTTTGTCCAGGCCGCCTTGCTAGCTCGGGCTTTGGGCGGACTGCGACACTAAGTCCCTCCTCTTTCAGTATAAAATCGTTCTCCCTTGTCCTATCACTATCTGCCCGAGTAAAAAGTTGCTCTCCCTCTTTCGTATAGGCTCCCTCTAAGCACTGGAGAGCACAACGAGGTTTCCCTGGAGCATTCCCTTCTCCAGGCTGAACAACCACAGCTCTCTCAGCCTGTCTGCACAGGAAAGGTGCTCCAGCCCTCCGAGCATCATTGCAATTCTCTTCTGGACTTGCTTCGTAAATGTTTTTGTCACTTTTAGGCAACGTTTCCAGAGCCAGAACAGCAGCACTGCTCTTCAGGGATGGCCTGAAGGCAGAAGCAGCACCGAGAGGGCAGGTCCTGCCTTGGAGAGAAGGCTGCAAGCAGAGCACTGACCACGAGAAGGCAGCAGAACACAACCTCCTGGAAACGCTTGCCTGCCGGCCGGGGACACTCCTGGGGGCAACCCAGTTTAGGAATCTGGCAACCTCAAGGTAGAGGGCTGCGTGTAGTGAAGTGAGGAGCAGAAAAGCACGGCCCATTGCTGGTTTACTCGGACATGGATGGGTGCATCCACATAAACCACAGCAAGGAGAACCTTGGGTGTGAGGGTGAGTGCCAGGCAGAGCTGGTGGGGTGGCTCTGCTGCTTTGTCAGCCTGGGGCTTACGGAGAAGTCTTAGAGGCTCTCAGCACTGCTACCTGGCACAAACTCCAAAATGCTCTCTCCTTTTTAGCGGTCCTTTTCTCTGGCAACATGACATCAACTTTGATGGGAAAATTGCCTATCTAAGTAAAATCTGGAGAAAGGCTTCTAGCAGCTGACCAGTTAGCAAACCATGGACAGAACTGAAGGGATCAATGAGTTCACATCATAAAATTAATACAGAAAATAGCAGGGGATAATTATTGTTCTTTATTCTTTAATATCATTACCTTCTCGTGTCATATGACACAATTCTGATCCCACTTAAGTTTCTGAACCACGTCACTGAACGTACAGGTTCCTCTTGATTTCTGACTCTGAGATGAGCCTCTTTTCTTATATCCCAGGTGAAGTAAGCTTCACAGTATCACAGGGGTTTAGCAGGTATCCATCTACATTGCATAAGGACAGCACTGTGTGCTTTGGCAGCAGCAGCACAGGAAAAACTGGGACTGGAAAAACAGAAGTGATATGGGTGAGTGTGGTCTCAGGTATGCAGTGCAAGATGCCTGCAGACATACAGCAGGATTGGGTTATCTCTCATAAACTTTATTTAATGACACTATTAATCTATATTGAAGACAAACACATACCACAGAAACACGATATACAAACACAAAAGTAAGCAAATCAAGTTGCCAGAAGGAATGGTTAAAATGCAGATGACTTGAGCGGTGGCCTGAAGCCAGAATAGCTATTTAAGTATTTCACACCCTGACGGAGAGCAGGATGTGATTTTATCCAGCTGCTACAGGCACCTATATATTTTCCTCTGTAAGAAATGAGGAGGTACATACCTAGCTGTGAGAACTCTAACTAGAAAGCACTGGATAAAGAGTAAAATCTTACTATATTACACGTGGAAAAAGGCAAGGAACCTCTGTACCTGAGGGAACAAAAGTTCAGGGAAAGTCATGTTATACCCAGGCAAGGAGTGCACAGGCTATGTAGTGAAGAAGATAGTCCAGGAGGGCTGGTTTAGAGCACAAAGAAAGGCAGGTTTGAGGCCAATGCCTGGAAGGGACACACATCTGTGCAGCACCACGGGCCACTTGCACCATCTCCTGTGGCAGCAGTGCCCACAGCGCACAGTGGAGGAAAGGACATGAGATGACTGCACCGAAGATCAACAGCATCATACAGAAAATTTCAGGTTGGTTAGGGTTTTTTTCTCTCTAGCAGTGAATAAACTCACATCCATTCCATTCAAGCACAGCCTGCTCTTCCAGATTTTAGAAGCAAGGTGATTCCCATTCAGTCTGCTACAGAAAAGAAGGATCTGAATGGGAATCCACAGGCACTCAGAGCTAGGTCTCCGTTCTGAGCAAAACAAGCACATGTAACCCAGCAATTCCCAGAAGAGTTAGTTACATCCTCTTTCCTGCTGCTCTGCACCAGAACAAGGTGTATTTTCACAAACATTTCAGTAACAGTGCTGGCTTTAACAACTTGGTCCCTCCCATTTACTCTCACACCACAACCCTACTTGTGCCAGGACAGCTGCTGGTACAGGCACATGTTGAACTGTATTGAAGAAAATAAACCTCTCCTACCCCTTCTCCTCCCCCCAAAAAATGTTTTTAGAAAGAATTAATTAGCTTCCCAATCTAATTCACCGTGCAGTCACATTAGCTGTTACACTGGCACAAGTGCATATGTAGGTGACGGTGGCAGCAGGCAGGAATGAGTGACACGCAGATGACACTACTGTCAGAAAGAAGGGCTTGTGAAACCACATTCTCGTGGAGGCTGAGCCTGATCATTAATCACTGAGGAAGCACATTTAACTTTGGCACCAGTCAAACTACTCAGCCCTTAACATTTTAACCTGAGCACCTCGCTAAAACTCAGGTGGTTTTTCCAGTTAGAAGATAACTGGTATAGAATTTAACTCCAAAATAGTGCTGCTTTTACCAAGTTCACAAATAATAATTAGTTTTAACTGTTAGTTTTAATAAATGGTATTAATTTTTAATTTAGAGGCATTCCACTTCCACTTTGCTCACTGGGCTTTTCACCCCATCACTCACAGCACAGCTGCAAAGGTTGCTGGATCAGCCTTTGCCACAGTGGAGGAATAGGAGGGAGCAGCCAGGGAAGGAGTGGGACTCTTCTGATGTAGCTCTGCTGCTGAAAGCACAGGAACTTTCCTCAGTGCCAGACTGTTCTCAGGAGGTGTCTGACACTGTTTCCAGGCTGTGCTCCACACTGCAGCTTCAGCCTCTCAGCTGTGCCAGCTCCAGGTACTCAGCCACCTTGAGCACTTGCACTGCAGCCAAAGGGTGAGAAACCTCCCACTCAGAGAAGGCAGAAACAAAAACTGACTTTACTCTTTGTTTGGTTTTTTTTCCTCCCTCCCAATTTATTTATCAGCTCTACTTTCAAGATAAAACTAACAAGCTCTTTTACAGGGTCAGATCTTTTCCAGCTGTGCAAGAATCAAACAAACGAGAAGACTGAACGTGCCCCCCGCTGGTAAAGGCAGGATGCTGCTCGGAGAGCTCTTGCTCAGCTTTTCTTTACTCTTACCCAAGATAAGCTTCCTACTCACTCTGTGGTTTTTCTGTTTAAGTTCCCAAACCCAGCTCCTTCTGCATACGTGCTTCCCCTGCTCAAGATGACTTAATATTGCCCATTAGTACAATTTGTTCAAATATCCAATTTGCTAATTTTTTCCCAGAACTGATGACATGCTTAAATATCTTTTAAAACACAGTATCATTTCTTTAACATAAAATTACAAGAAATGAAAGCCATCAGTAAAACCTCCTGATTTCAGGAAAGCACGTCACGAGTTAATAATGGAATATTTAAGCGCACATGAACACATCTCTTTAGCCCAGATGCTTCTTCCCCTTGCATACAGTCACATATGAAACAGCTTAAACTGGTCATAGGAAAGGAGATTTTATACAAATAATTGTAAAAAAACTTAGGGAGAATCAGCAGTTCTAGTTTTTCCCCTTGCATATTGTACATTTTGATCTCAAAAAGAGGTAAGTTCCATGTCTGTCAAGAGGGGATAAAACATTTATGATCCTATATTTCACAATGCCTGCAGATTTGAAGGTAAGTAGTTACAGGTATTTTACAGAGACATTCTCTCTCTTCACAGTTTTGTCAGTTCATATTCCAAATCAGGTTTTAAAGCCTTCATTTAGCTGCAGAAAACACAGCGGCTGCTAGAATGAAGCAATACTCAATACATTGGTTGTAAAGTAATCCCAAAGATATGCACTGTAAAACTTACAAAATTTGCTCAATAACACATAAATTAATCCTATATCACCTGAAGAGAAAAGGCTGGAAAGTGCATTTATTTAGACTTGTTTCTGCTTAAAAAAAAAAACCCAAACAACAAACCAATCTTCAGGATGGCATTATATAAATGAAGTCATACTGAACTCCCGTGTCCCACAGTGCTTCTGCTTGCTCTGCTCAGTGTTTATTTTCATTTCTGAGTGCATCAGACTGGCATTCCACACGTAGGTGTAGTAAGAGAAAACCAAACTCGAACTCCCTTTGTACAATGTACAACTTGCAAGCCTGGATGCCTACATAAAGCCAACTAAAGGTCAGAGCAGAGGAGCTGTAATTAAACTTGTCATTTAGAAGAAACTCAGGCCTCACTCCAGAAATGTATCAATGAAATTGCTTAGCTTTCGGTTGCTTGAGTCCTATACAGAAGGTCAGCAGTACTTTCCTAGATAGGATCCTAAATATGGATTGGGATTCCAAGTAGTTTACAGCAGATTCACCTGCATTTCTAGCAGGACTGTTTCTCTCTTTACTTCACTCCATGCAGCAGTACCCAGTCACGGGATTGCTTAATGCCCATGCAGCCCCCTGCCCATATCACAGCTGCACCTGCAGCTGTATTAGCCAGTTTTAAAGCTTTGTACTGCATGATTTATGAGAACTGTTGCCTCAAGTAAAAGGTAGTACCTCTAGCAGATGGGCCTTCACATTTCCATCAGTATTGGTAAGATGGGCTCTTGTCTGCTCTGGCTGAAATTAAAGGGAATTCTCCAGTTTTAAAGTTTTGCCAGTCTTGGTAAGAAGGTGTAGTAAGAAATGCTAAATGCCTAAGCTGGCATGATGTTGTTTGTTAGCCCTAAAGGCTGATTTTCCAGGTAGGAATGAGGCTGCTGTCCCATTGGGATGAGGGAAGGGTGCAGTGTCACGGCACGCACGGGATCAGCGTGCGCTGTAACCATGTGTGTGGTGCCTGCTCAGGGGACAATGCGTCACTTCCCACAACTGCTAGCACAGCACCTTCCCACAAGCGTGAAATTGTCTGCTTTGGAGGGGGGAAAAAGAAAGAAAGACAAGATTCCCTGATTATCATATTATGTTCCTTATCCTGTCAAGTGACCCACCAGGCTGTGGTGAAGCACGTGAGGCCAGCTAAATCCCACCACGTTATATAATTTGGTGGTAGCAGAAGTAGGCACATTTGCCAATTGACTGAGCAGATCTGGCATTTAAAAATGTGTCAACTTTGGCCCTGGGCAATCTTAGAGGAAAAGCAAACAAAACTAACCCAGACTCTTCCATCATCCTGATTACAATCTTTGGTGATTATTTTGCTCCAAATTTTTGTCTGCAACGTGATTTTTCCCTCTCTGTCTTCCTCAGACCTCATCTGTGGGAGTTTTTCCATCTCCAGTGCCAGTCATGGGAAAACAAGAGCAAAACTGTTCTTCTGGGTCACACGACCTGTCACAGAGACCCTGACCTCAACCCCAGCTGGGGTTTTTTAGTGTGAATCTGGGGAGGCAACACATCTTTAAGCTACAGCCCTTGTATATGATCACAAAAGTCTGAAGGGAACACATTCTCCTTCTCATGACCAAAGCACTGGGCATGCTCGTCCATCCTACTTCTGCCCAGTAAATACCTGCCCATCTAAATTTCATCTCAAGTATGTGGGGGGAATGCAGCCTAAACTCATATTGAGCGTGTGATCTAAATGAACTTTGCAATTTCCTGTTCAAGTCCATCAAGTTATATTGCAACACCGTTTCTGCTTAAGTGATTTGCAGCCCTCTTCATCTCTAGTAATTTAGGTTTCAAAAGAACAGATGGCAAACTAATAGAGGAATGCACAGTCACAAATACATGGAGCATTCACTGCCTGTACATAGTGAATCAGTATATGATTCACCTACTTTCATAAAACAGTTGTGACCTTTCATCCGACTACTTCCTCAAACAAAATACAGAGGAATATTAGTAACATAAGGAAACCAGGAACCAACAAACTGGGGGAATAATAATAGCTCATCTCATGATTTTTTTGCTGTTTTGCTAATGCTTACTACATGCTCTGCATTTCTCAAACGTTTCTGTCATCTCTTTCTACCCTTTGACTCCTTAACCAGATCCACTAAAGCATAGGTTGCTCTTTGTTATGAAAGGAGTGAAGGCAGAGAATACCAAAAGGCCTCACAAAGGGATAAGTTTTTTGAAAATATTATAAAAATAAACAATATCATATGAATAATACGCCAATCTGCAGATAATCTTGTTCTATATTTTAAAAGTAACAACACATATATGTGCTACTTTCCTTTCTGCCCCTTACAGTGTAAAGCTGATAACAAGCAACCCTGAGCAGCAAGATTGAACTTTATCAACAAACACAACTTATACTGAGAATTAGAGAAGGCAAAGCTAACGCACTACAGTATTACACCACAGATGTTTTTGCCACCACATGTGAAAAATCTCAGGCATAAAATTAAACACAACCAAAATCCTTCCAGGAAGCTACTAGCAATATCTCACTCTATTAGGCATTTTGAAATAATTCATTAAATATCAGAGAAAAGGTCCTACCTGGTCTCTAGAAACATAAGTTGATACACACCAAGAGGAAAATGTATTTTAAATATTATGCAAAGCTTTGGCAGAAAGATTAAAGTGGCACCTTTCTTCAAACCCCAAACCCACCCTGAGATAGAGGAGAAACATCAGAGCCCCACTGGATTCTACCTGGACATCACACATGTGAAAGAAATACATGGTAAGTCTGAGAAGCAAAGGCTAATTTTCAGGGGACACCATCCTGCAAATATTCTGCAAACAGTGAAAAATCGTGCATTTTCCTCACAGTAGGTAAGACTTTGTCATCTGGTGCTTCACTGCCTTTTTTTTTTTTTTTTCTTTTAAATCAGATCAGTTATTTCTTAGTAGCTTGCTCTGGTCAGGGATCATAGTGTTCTAGGGACCACATAATTGGTACCCCAAACTCCAGAAGAGGTGGTTCCTTGGAACGTCATGGAGCTTGCTGGTTGCTACCAGGTTGTGCTATGAGTTTGTATCTGGGAGAGACAGGAGCCCAGGGATTGTCAGAAGTGTGAAAAAGGCAGACTGTTTATCAGGGGAAGTCACCACAGGGATGGTTTGCAGTAGTTAATGATGCAAATTTCCAAGGAAGTAGCCAGAAGCCTGTCTTGCAGGCCTCTGAGGGGTCACTCCAAAGGCACAGTGTGCATCTCCCTTTTCCCATGGAATGTGGTGGCAGTTTGCACCACCCGGTGCCAACGCTTCCACACATTAGACAACACGGGGTCAAAATGAGTCAACCAAGGAACCAGTAGTGGATAGTGGATTTGTGTTACAAAAAGTCTTATACACCCCATAAGGAACTGTGTCTCATTACCCTTGGCACTGTACCAGTAAGTAACAAAGAGCTCCCATCCCAAACAACACCACGTCCACTGCTGACAAGATGCCACAGGAGGATGAAACACAGGAACAAGATGGGGATGGATAAGCACAAAAATAGCTTGAAGAAAAGCAGAAGTCCAGAAGTTCCCCTTTTCCTAACGGTTGATTTTTATCTTCTGGCAGTGTGGCACAAATGCAGATGACTGAAAGCGACTGTATTCACCCCCAATGAGAAATTTGCCTTTGCCTCACTTGGGACTCTGTTTCCCCATTGCTTTATCAACAAAAGATGAGCATAGTTCAAGCAGCACAGATGTTCAAACCCTGATGCAAATTCTGAAAGACAAGGAATGTTTGGCAGTTACTGGAATGCTGCAACAGGCAGGTTGAAGATGCAATGTGGTGAAATACTCAGGCCTGCAGCACAGTTTAACCACACTAGCAAACACAGCTGTACCAGTCACATGCTGGGGATTTCCCAGCTGCAGACTCCCAAAGCACACGAGTTTCAAACAATTCAGTCACTATGTAATCAGCAACCATGTGACAATTTCATTTTCTCTTTCAAAACATCCAAACAAGTCTGGATTCAGAAAGACTCTGTGGCTCAGCCACTGTGACTCTCAGTACTTTTTCTGCATTTATCATGTCAAACATCACACTGCTACTACAGTAGGACTCTACTGGTTTATCACAGAAAGTCCTTCTGTGATCTTCATTCAGGAAGGAAATACGTGTTCATATGTACTCACGAGACCCTAAAGATTTCCTTAGCAACATTATCTGGACAAATCACATCAAGACCTCAGGTTAAACGTGTGACACTCAGGCATCATTAAGTTTTTAGTCTCTATCACTGGAGACCATGAGATTAAGTATATATAAGAAGATGACCACTTTAACAGAGTATGAAATAGGTAAGAATTAGGAAGAAAAAAGCTTGCATTTAAAAGCCTTTGTACATCCTAATTTTGCTTTGTTATGGTTCCTCTCCTTCCCGAGTTAGAAACCAGACTGAAAGCCCATGAAAGAAGAGGTACAGTTCAATTTTGCCAACAGTCTTTTCCTCTGTTCATTATCTATGAGTATTCTGGATAAGAAAACATACTGGAAGAAGTAATTATTTACTTCTAGTTTCCTCTTAGTCTGTGCTAATTGGCAGGTTTAATCAGGAATATTACTAAAATAATTAATACTAAAATGTTGTTTAAAAGGTTTAATTGCAATGTATGTGTATTAAGGAAACAGTTTTTCCTGGGAGTACCGGAGGCAGGAGCACCTACAGTGATGATTATACTTCAGGAAGGAAAGAGGAAGTCAGAGGGGAGAACTGTGCTAAGGGCCCTGCCTGGGAAGGTATTGATTTAAAGCACTAAGGCAAGGAGGTATGTGCAAGGCACATTTTTGGTTTCTCATCTCTGAACAGCTATTGTTTCAGAATGCTGACTAAATCTGAATTCTCACTGCAAAATATGCAGTGTGCTCTACTCCCGGGAGCAGCCTTTAACATCACCTACAAACCAGCTGGATGCTACAGCTCCCTCTACACCCTTTATATTATCCTTTTTAATTTACTACACACTATTCTAAAAGAAGAAAAATATACACTGGTTTGGAAAAAATTGCTGACACATCCTCCAGATATGTGGGAGTCTGAGGCACAGAGGCAAAATGCACTAAACTGAAAGGAGGGTCTGCTGTATTTAAAAAAAAAAAAAAAGAAAAAAAAAAGTTTTGGCTTCTGCTGGTAGAATCATAGATTCTACATTCATGGTATACCACTGAGGAAGGCATGCTGGTGAAAATTTTGCATAGAGGACATAATGCTGTGATGAAATGTATCTGAAATCTCACTTTTGCAGCATCCCTTCTGGAACAGATGACATTATCCTCAGAGTAAGTATGACGAAATAGGTAACAAACAAGTGCATGGCTTGGGAAGACCTCTTTAACAGGGCTTTTATGAAAATGCATTCCCTGTGGTAACCTTACCTCTTAGAAAAACTCAAAAAGCAGACAGTGCAAGTGTTTTTACCTCTTTTTGATTGGAGGTAAGTTGGAGTGGGCAGGAGGAGGTAGCAACAGTAGCAACACCTGAGGAAGTTGGCAAGAAAGCAAATTCAGTCATGCTCAGTCTCTGAAAAACTTGAACTAGCATGGCAGAGTGTTAAAAGATGACTTTTCCAGTCCTTTATGTACTGAGGTTGGAAAAGGTAACCAGCCAGAGAACATGGAAATACCACCAATGCAAGACAATGATGCCATTATTATTAGTGAACACTGCACAACGATGCACCTGATTTAAATGCTAAAAAACCCAACAAACCACAGTAACAAGGTATAATGAGGAGATGATGAGATGAGATGAGATGAGATGAGATGAGATGAGATGAGATGAGATGAGATGAGATGAGATGAGAACAACACTGTTGCATAAAGCCATGAGCGTGATATATGTGCTGCAGTTGTCAGTAACCTGCAAGTTCAGAATCTTATCAGAGTAATTAAAATTAGGGTTGAAATTGATGTAGGAAAGTCAGAAGAGAGAAGGTTTTTTAAGTTCCTTCTTTTTAAGAAGAAATCTTAGAATGGTCGTGAATTTGTAATTCCACAGTTGAGGGAAGGATAATTTTGCCTAAAAATGCTGTCTTCTTTCACTATTCAAGTGCAAGCAGAAGTTCATAATAAAAAGTGCTATATTATAATGAAGATAAACAGTCATAATCCATATGAGTTAGGAGTTACAAAGGGAAAAATATCAACAAGTTAGAAGCATCAGCAAAAAGTCCACAGCTGACATCACCAATGTAACATGAAGAATTATAAAACCTTCAAACTTATCAACACTACAATACTCTAGCAGCTATAGAAACCCTTTGCCAGATGGAAATGATAAAACTTTTAACAGTGGTGCAGAAGAGACATATTTAGAAATATTTCTATTCCATATTTGGACAGCTGCTCTTATGTCACGTGATGAAGTTGAACTATTTTCCAGCCCCCTGGTAACCAAGCAGGATGTTATACAACATGCACTAGAAATCAACATTTTAAAGTCAGCCAATTCACCTACCTCACACCTAAGAGCTAAGACAGAGAAGACTTGAGAGCTAATCGTGTTTATTTTACTAAATTAAGGCATTCCAGGGAAATCCCATTTGACTGGAAAAGTGCTAATGTTGTGCCAATAACAACAGAGGCAGAAGGATGACTCAGAGCTAACAGACAGTGAGTCCGACCTTACTTCCAGGTAACAAAGCTGCTACAAATTTAATAAGGAATGGAAGTAATGGAATATAATTAATATCATCCCAATGAACCCACTTTTGTGGCAAACAGATCTTGTAAAACAAGTCTTTGTGTTGTTTGATGAGACAAGTATTCAGATGATGAAAGTAACTGTATATTTGCAATCTATCTGTGGAGAGCAGTTGACTTGATAGTGTATGACATTCTCATTATGAACACTGGCACAATACTATCAGTAAAATGCATTAAATGAACTGAAAACTGAAAGATCTAACAAAGTAATAATGAATGGAGACTTGTAACATAAACTTTAGGGCTTTTGTGAGAAGAAAATAAATATATGTATCCATGATAACAAGATTTGTGAGATCAATAAAACTGTGAGGATGAAAGATGAAGATAGTAATGCAGAACAATTTGAATCACTTAATAAACTAAGCCAGTTCTAATTAGTCGTGGCTTAATACAGCAAAATGAAAGGGGAGCACCACCACCCAAGTCTTCTCCCTGGAAAACATATGGTCTGAAAAGTACCAAGAAATAGAGGTGACAAACAGCTCACATTGTAGCTAAAAAAACCAAACTAAAAATCAGTCCTAATACGTTCCTTGTACGTGTAGATAAAAAGCAAAACCAGCTTTTTCACTGGTGAAACGTGCTGTGAATCACCCCATCGAGTTTCACAGTTTAGAAAGAATGATTTCAAAATAGAATTAAAACATAAAAAAAGCAGACAAAATTATGTGAAGAGGAAACTCTCTTACAGTGACATGTTTGAAGAAAAGACTCGCTTGTTAACATTATTAACTAGCTTGACTTAATAGAACAGAAAGTGCTGGTTCCTAATGGTTACTTAGTGTAAACACAAAGTTCATGTAGAAACATGGCCTATTAAACAACAAGTTATTTATAGCTGAAATTACCATGGGAATTCTCAATGGCATCTTCAGTTCTTGAGGTCTTCAAGGCTGGATACCTTTTTGAGTGCTGTAGGTCAGCGTGTATTTGCCTGCTTACTACTGCAGATGCATAAAATACTCTGTACAGAGGTGACTGGGTAATAATGACCTATGACACAGACAGCAAATTAACCTAGTAGTTTCTTCCTGCTTTTTTCTCCACATGGATACTTTAAATATATTCTTCTCTGTCTGAAGAAGTGAGCTAACACCACTTCACTGTGGTGAATATTCTGGAATACTCTATGTTGAGATCTCTCAGAATTCACTAAAGATATTCAGATCCTCACGCTTATTTCAGAACAGTTATTCCCTGGAAAGGTAAGGGTTTTGTTAAAAGTAAAGGCTGCAGGTAGAGGGAAGTTTAGAAACCTAAGCCTGATCCCATTGACATTAATATGTGATTTGCCATCAATTTGCAGCAGCAAGATCTGAAGCAATGCTCATAACCCTATGGAAATTGTTCTAATTTTGGGGTTCTTAACTCCACACACAATTTCTTCAGGAGCAACTGCTTGGCTCTGTGCATGGTTTAATAATAACAGTCGGACCTTCTGCTTTTCCAGAAATAACCATGTCATAAGCTGCTGCTTCCTTGTTTCATGTATTTACAGATATCAACGAGCCTATATAAAGCCTCTCCATGATTTGTTCATATACAGTAGTCTTCCTTTTGATATATTTTTAGATCAAGTGCACTTAAACAATACTTCCTCAACCTACTGAACTTTGCTCTGGGACAGATGATCAAGGGAAATGCAAACACTGTGCTGTTTAAAGGATGACAGCCAACATTTTCCATAGCACTTGCTGAAAGGGTAGGGTACTATGAAGGACAAAGAGTTTAGCGTGACTCCAAAGTGGTGCAGCACCCAATTCATGCTTACAAACTCTGCATCTGCCCTTTGAGCGGCCTCCAGAACAAGATAGGTGTGAATTTATCAATGTGCAAGAAGCAGCAGCTTACATGATCTCTCATATAAGATGTACATGTACCTGATCTTTCAGTTTTCTAATAAACAGTGCCACTTTGAAGAAAACAAGAGCTTCAAGCCTCTTCGCAAATCATTTTCTCAAAGGGAGAATAGCAATAAATAAGATGACTCATCAAGGAATAGCTGAGTCTGTGTGCTCCTTTCCTTCTTTGCTACAAGGTTTGATCAAGCTGGAAAACACCTGGAGAGGCAGTTTTCCTATGGCTGGGTTGTTGTGCGCTTTCAAGCATATCCCCTTAGAATCTCAGGAATGGCAAAACTACCTTTTTCTGACTTTTTCAGTGTAGGATATAAATAGGCCCAACTTCTGGTTACTGCCTCCAGTACAGGAAGCCTTTCTGTCAGATTCTGCCATTTCCCCCAGAGTAAGAGGTGTGGCTAAGTACAGCCCTACTTGCAAGCCTTGTCATGGTTTGTAAAGCTTGACAGCTAAAGCTGCAGAGTGGACAAAAGTAAACAAAAAAAAACCTGTGCAGATACCAGGACTTTTTTATGGGTTAAAGTACAAACTAAGTTGGTCCCAATTACAGTACTGAGCACTGTTGCATGAAGATTTCCCCTCACAGGGTGTAAAGTACACCAAGAAAAATTCATAGCAGTTTTGAAAAACCACTTTCAGCTCCCTCGTGTGCTGTGAAAACTCTCCTGTTCTGATTCTGTTCTGATCCCATGCAGTCAATGCATGTCTTGCTATGCAGAGCACTGGTGTAGGGAGAGGACCTGTTAGCATGTCCTAATCTGTAATTCTTTATGAGCAAATTTTGTTTTAAAATATGGATTAGTCAACAATCAGTCAGAATATTGAAGAGAAAAGCACTTGGGGCAGCTGCAGTTTGCAATGATTATACCTGAGATGAGAATCCACTGTGCAATAGAATTTACACATGCACATGTTGCTACATATCAGTAAGAAAAAAACACCGCAACTTCATCAGATACCAGTAAATAAAATCTTTGCAACGTTGAAAAAACATTACAGTGTTCATTTGTGTGCTTTCAAAGTGGAAATTGTTGAGATATTGTTATGGATCGAGTGAGAGCTTTAGACAAGCCCTGCCTTAGGTTCAGATTTTTGGCAGCAGCTTTACAGATCCAGAATGCCCGTGTAGACAACAGAGAAAGCCAAATCCTACACAGCAGTGCAAAACATAATTAAGTTATGTCTGCTTTGTAGGAACAAGACATCCTTGTAGAACTGATTGTTTTGCAACTCTTATCCTGCTGGCAGAACCAGTGATACATGCAGGTGGAATATTCTGCAGCTGGAAGTACAAAGTCACTGAGAACGGAGGTAAGACACAAACAGGCTTTGAGACAGAGAGTGGTACACAATGAGAAATGAGATGGAAAATGATTGACACAGAGACAGCAGGACAGGGACATAAACAGCACAAGAAAAGGATGAGAGCCTGAAAAGGGTAAAAGCACATGACTACATCAAGTCAGGAAGAGCTGACTCCAACTGGCAAAAAGTGAAAGATATATATAAAGGTAAAAGAGCGGTGATGCACAGGTTGTGTGTTGGTGCAGATTTAACAGGAATCTGAACCTAAGAAAGTTGAGGCTTATAGTCTGAATTTCAAAGGTGAAGTGCTGGTACAGACAACCTTTTTTCAGCTGTTAAACCTGTGTTAAGTCACATTCACTCCCTTACAACTGAAATGAATGCCTACTGTGAATGCCTGAGGGCACCACAAATTGTCTTTCAGGATCCTGCAGAGCCCTGTCCTACATGCGGTCTGGATCCTAAAAGAAATAATTTGAAGAGGGTTGTGTCCTGTGAAACTCCAGCAACTAACAGAAAAAAAATCCCAAACCTCTGGGAGTTTTTGCAAGAAAAATGGCCATTTCCCAATTGTTCTTTATTCTGACTGTCCCTTCAGAACCTTTCCAAAATGGATAGGGCAGTTTTTCCAGTTACTCACAAGGAATAGCTCCCATCCCAGGTCAGCCTGCTGGAAACCAGTAACATGGCTTGCATGAGTTAGGATCACGGAATCAAGCCTACACAGACTAACTAGGCTGGTCCTCTCCACGAATCTAAAACTATTTGCTGGCCTTCAGATGAATATTTTATGTTCTCTCCTGACTCCAGGCTACTTTTCAGCCCTGGATCCCACTGAATCTCAATCCACCCCTCTGTGCTGTGGGTCACTGCTGAGCCTTCCCTCTCTTGTCACAGTGCCATGCTTAAAGAAAAAGGAAGAATGCAGCCTTTGTGGCAGCACTGAGTGAACACCACTTGTAAGGAAAATATCCCAAATCTCATTAAAAAGAGATAAAGCCATCTGGATCCTAAGACAGTCAGTTTGAAAAAAAACCCACAAAACTATTCTGAAACCAATTTATGGAGAGAAAGAGATAGGAAAACAACTTTGCTGCCAACAAATGTTGTAGCCCTTGTCATCTATTACCACATGAACAAAGCACTCAATGACTGACTCCAGTACCATTGCCAATTATTATGACAACATACAGTATAACCATATTATATTTACAATATAATACATGTGAGTATTTGATAGAGCCTGGCAGGACTTCAGTGACTGCCTCTTTTATGCTTTAAAAATCAATTTTCTAAACCGAGTTTGCTGTATAACATGTTCCCTAATTACATACTTTACTGTATCGAGAACAAGAAAGGATATTGAAAGTGATTTCAGGCAAACCTCTGAACATTTAGTGAGATAAACCCTTTTTATTCATACACATTGCACCACTAACAGCCAACATAATGCCTTTATTCTATAAACATGCCCCATCTCATTCCCATTGACATCAGAGACAAGTTTTCCAAAAGTTTCAGCTTCAAATGAAACTCAAGAACAAAATGTTCAGGGCCTAGTTTTAAAGGGATTCCTTCTTCACCCTTTATGCTACAATTGCAAAGGTAAACAGGATCATTTGAACATCTGCTTCACTTATGAATGACATCAGAAAAAGAGTTTGCCAAACTATTTGATTTATATTTCCCAAATCACGTGCCAAATAGAAGCAGGAGGTTGCCTTGGAAAATATGAACTAAAGATGTGCTCAGACTCAAATATCCAGTTACTAAAAGGCCCCACTGTCAGTCCACAGCCAATATCTCAGTCAAATTTCTGTGTGGGCTACCTATTTTACATATAAATCAGGACACAGGGGCAGAGATACTTAAAATAACAATGTGCATGCTAGCTTATGGGCATCAGGCCCAAGCAAAGGCACACAAATACGACTATAATGATTCTCAGGCAAGCCTGAGTTCAGAGTTAACATGGTTCACCAGCCAAACTTTGGAGCAGGTTGTTCAAAGAGGTTACATATGCTTCATCCTTGGCGGTATTCCAAACCTGAGTAGGTAAAGCTCTGAGTATGTACATATGGATGCCATAATCTGAACTTCAGTTACTAACACTGGCTTGTTCTGCTACTGAAAGGTGCTTAAAAACACATGCCCACCCCTGGCAGCTCCAAATGACAGCCCTGGTTACACAGGGGACAGACTGGAAGCAAGCAACAATTGCAGAGATGCTTCCTTAAATGTGATGCTTGGCTTGGAAATCTTTGTGTTGGCAAAGTGGACTGAGTAGAACTGTTTTGTAAATACCTGAGGAACATCTAGAACCTCGCAGAGACTTCTTTGATTACTGTAGGGCAATCCATTTTTATGCTTCAGTATGATTTATAAAATCTAAGATCCATGCATACATTTAACAGGAAAATTTGGATTATATGCCCTTATATTTCTGGAGATCTGGTTAAAGAGAAAACCATTTAAACAATTCCAGCATCAGGCTAGAGAGAAACTGTTAGGGTGATTCATCAAGTAACTGCCTCGAGACATATTTAATATTTTCCCTTGTGACCTTGGCAGAGAAACTAGGTTTGTGATAAGCTGTTAGTACAAAGACAGACTGTGTTCCACACCAAAGGGGAGCAGAGAACTCTGCAGTAACAGAAAGAAATTAGATAAAGTGCATGGTCATCTATATAGGAGTAAGAATTCCTGTGACAAGCTGGAAATTACAGATGAGGAGAAAGAAGAGGGCGTGTTTAGTGCATCAGAGGATGACTGTCAGCAATCACTGTGACGTGGTACAAAGAACAGTAGGAGATTCAGGGTGGGATGTTGCCAGGAAAGACAGTGTCAGGATACAAAGTGCTAATCAGAATGAAACATAGTGCAAGATCTTGCCACTCATATTCAAGAAAAACGAAGTCAAAATAGTGCAATTACAGAGAAGTTTGACACAGTAATAAAAATAAGATAAACACTAAAGATATAGATAAATCGGCTCTTATGAAAGAAAAGTCTGATTTAACTATTAACAACCTGCCAAAATTCAGTACTTTGAATATTTCTTTTACAATATCCTTTATGTGGAAATAATTACAATTTAAAATAACCAGTATTATGTACTACTTTGTTTCTCTAGACATCGGTTTTGGCATATTTTTCTTTTTTTTTCATCTTCTGTTCCAGGACTATGGATAGAAACAAGTTTGAAATTAATTTCAACATGAATCCTCACAAAGACAGATAAACTTATATTTTTCTCTAAGAGTTACAGGAAATTTTAGAAAAAAATACCAGTTACCAAGAAATGACAGTTTTTTCCCTGAAGTCTGTGCAACTATGAATTTGTACTGCTGGTGTCAGGAATCCTATTGTCATTCTACAGACAAGACCACTGAAAAAAAAAAAAACCAAACAACTTCACCCACTAACATCACAGACTTTGTTTTCAAGACTGGCACTAAATGTACACTGATTGTTAGTCAGACAATTACACAGCACTTTGCTTGCTCAATTAATCCTCATGGCTCTCCTGGCAGGTAGTTTAGAGACCTCCTAAGGCCACAAAAGTAAATCAGCTGGGATAAAAACACAGCAATGTCCATCTCTCAGGTTGTTCACCATTAGACCATGCTCCTCTTGTAAGAAGGGATCCTGGCAAATTCCAGGCTTTATGGGAAAGAGGCTCTATTTAAACATTTAAAACTTTAAAGCACTTACTGGAATGGAAAAAAGGAAATGGAAATAGAAAAGATGAGAAATCCAAGTTAATCCAAGAAACGCGCTAGCAATTGATCACAGTGCAGTCTGGAAAGAAAATGTAATCAATACAGAGGGGAAGAAATCAAATAAAACAGATACAGCTCCAGTGACTGAAGCACAGATGCTCAGATTGCAGCGAGGGGTGACTAATTTGTCCTCCTCCCTACTGTATTATGAAAACTAGAAAGCTAAACATTAAGAAATGTCATCTAATGACAATATATATCTTTCTTACAACTGTGTCAAAGTGGCAAAATGCAAGTCTGAAATAGCTATTAGAATTGCTATTCAGATCTTAGGAATTGCTTTACTCACCAAGCACTGCTTAGTCACTGCAAGGGAGTGTTTTGGTGCATCTGTGCTCCTGGGAAATGATGTTAGCATGAAAATCCTATTTACATTTAATGTACTTTCCAGTTCCCATATTTTGATGACAAATTGATATTTTCAGTGACAATTCCAATTTGTTCCAAGTATTAGGAATGTAACATTGTTAGTGATAATAATGCTAACATTTACAAAGTTTATGATGCTATCAATCTAGAATGAAAGTACCACACAGACAAGTACCCTAAGTACTAAGCAAATACTATTTTCATCTAGGAAATATATTATCATGATTTTTTAGAATATTATTTTGTACCTAAGAAGTAACTGAAGCCAGGTCGGTATGGTCCTGCTCATACGGAGAGGACAGCAGTTCTACTGTGCTATGAAAATCAGAATATTTCATTAGAGAATTTGAGCTTGAGTTTGGGGGTTTTTTGGGTTTGGTTCGTTTTTTTTTTTTTTTAAAGAAAGGTAGGGAGTTCCCACGCTGTATCTTGGAAAGCTGAAGGATCACAATCAAGAGCTCAAAAGTCAAGCTCCATTATTCATATTTTACAGTATCTTACTCCATGGGTAGCTACACTAACTTACTACTATCACTTTCACAGCACATTATTACTTAGACAAAAGCAAGAATGGAAAGTCTGCTTCAAAGGGTTTAGACAGAAGTTCAGAAAAAAATCTTGAAAATCTTTTTGAATCTTGAAATATTGAAAAACTTTTTGAGTTTCCTCATTTTGCCATCTAATTCTAAGATTGTTCAGTCTCTTGTAGGATTATCTTTGAGGGAATTACTTGGATACAGACTCCCCTCTGTGTCCTAAACTTGCTTTCTGGAATTAATATAGCTGGTATAGTTTTTTCAAAAATACTCACTAGGTTACATCTGCAACTTATCTGGCCCTGAAGAAGAATGATATTCCGATTTCTTTCCTTTTTCTCCTCAGATGGGTCAATATGACACAGGGGGGACTTGACCCCCTGCCTTTCATGGGCAAGTGAGTCACTCTAAGGATTAAGAACACACATAAATGTACGTCTGATCTTTGAACACCAAGGTCAAACTCTTTTCTCTTTCAGATACTATTAACTCTGAGAATATGAGACATTTTTCTTTCCAACTTATGCTTCATTGAGTTTTAATTCTAATATATTTTTAATATAAAGGATTCCCTTCTTGAATTACATTTTTTATAAAAGTTTTCTTAACTTTTCCCTCAGAATTTAAACTCTCCTTTCTTCCCAACGTTTAGATGATGTTATAAAAAGGAATACTGTTTCTTTAAAGCTGACACAGTGAGAACAAGCAGGCTGTCTTAGATTGCAGGCCATTTCATTTCTCATAAGCATGCTATCATTAGCTACCTTTAGGAGAATGAACTGTATTGATTGGTTCAAATCAAACCTGTGACCTGGTGGCAGTATTAGATGTTTGTTACAGAGCATCATCTTGTCATTAATCTTTCATTAGGCAGCATGATCCGAGAAGCAGCAGCAGTCACACCACGCTTACTCTCTCGAGTGATGCCACCACAGAGCTCTCTCTTATTGGATCACAGCAATTACTGGCCTGACATCGCAAATCCTGAAAGCCTTATCAAATTTCCTCCCAGGGATGGCAAGCTTACAAATAATCATGTGCTGTTTCTTGGGTGAGGACATCACAAAATTACACCAGAATGCAGTAAACCCAAGTAATTTGCAATTAAACATGTGACCCTCGTTTCTGAGATGATACATCTTCATTTACAGCATATGAAGTCTTTTACAGAAATCCCAAATACATCAAATTAAGGTGTCTTAAAGATTTCCAGTCAAAGAATAGGCAGGCAAGTGCCAAATCACATTTCTGCCTGGGAGAAATGAAGCAGAATCTCTAGTATCTGTATTGCTGGCATCTCAGTGCTGTGCTTTAAAGAGCTGGGAAACAACTGCAGGCAAACAGGAGAAAGATGAGTCCGTTCCCAAGGACCTACACACTGCTGGAAGACAGCCCAAGAGGGGGACATCAGTTCTTATTTTCAGCTCACAGCACATCATAACAAGGCTGGCAGGGGCGAAAGTTGGAAATTGTGCACCTCTAACAACACATGTAAATATCGAAAAGATTAAAGTTTTAGTGCCTCTGAGTGAAGATCCTTTACATACTGCAACTGGCCTGTAAGTCCAGGGATCCTGTACTTCCTCAGGTTTACAAGTATAAGAGTTGTGTGTCTAAGCTATTTTCTGCAGCCATATAAAAGTAGCATTAAAATCTGTACACAAGACATCCCATTAACCTCAGCAGCCATTAAAATAAAAAGGTCTAGCAAAGGGCAAAAATAACTCTCTATTTGAAGAGAACTTAAAAACGCATACTGCAGAAAGGTTCTTACTCATGCAGTTTAAAAATTATTCTGGCTAAATCACAAAGATTTGATCAGGGATATGGAAAAGTGACATGCATAGCACATACAGACATAATGCAACCACCTCACTATTGCTGCAGGCAAGGTGGTGAACCCCTTCTTGTCCCACAGACGTTACAAATCCTACAAACAGCACCCATGGCCACTTCCCCGGCAAGACTAGAGCTGTCCACCATCAATATGGCTGTGAAAGGACTGGCAGCCTACACAGAGTATCAAAATTAAGATTAACTTATTTTCCCACATGAAAAAGACAAGTCCAAGATAGGTAGATTCAGGTAAAATACAGGACTGGTAGGTGTGGCCAATGCTGTAAGTTGTGGGTTCATCTCATCATGGGCAGTACAAAATGTCAGTGTCACTACACAAACTCCAGTGGTTCAGAGTTTGGAATTTGCTCTTAAAAGGTAATTTGAGCTTTAGGAAACTGAAGTGTCTCCTTTTTCATTATGCTGTTGGCTTGGGCGCTTAGTTAAGTATTTATCTCCTCTTGTGTTCAGCAGGGAACATTATCATTTTTCTCTCAAGTCCCTCCAGCCAAGCACACAATTTGGAGAAACAAAGTGATACTACCCTAATTCACATTACATACTCCATAAGATCTTGCACGATAAAGATCAGTCCCTAGTCCCTTACACCTGGGTTGCAATAACAGCAAAAACTGTCAAAATGAGCTGACACAGATTTCTGTAAGAGGCAGATTCACTGTACAAATCTGGACCTGCTATTTATGACAAAAAAATCAGCCTTCAAGTGTCACACTAACCCCAAAAAACTTCATAATGTTGTGGTTCTTCAGTGGAGAATATGAACCTTGAGCTCAGTAATGAGCTCTTTTAGCCCATTAATGGGCTGTTTTAGCTCATGCACTCCTGTTCTCCAGAGCTACCAGACAAATTGTGGGTAAGATACCAGTATTCTGAAAAAAAAAAACCAAAAACCAAGCTCTACTGAAAAATTTCTCAAATGTGAACATGCCATTCCGATGGACAAATTGAGACTGCTAAGAGAGGAGGAAAATACATGAGCATTTTCAAGAGAAAATGAGAAAGAACAAGGTATGATTATGTATCTTTAGTTGTACATATGAATTTTTTAAAATACTGAAATTTAATTATTTCTAATAGAAAACTATGCATCTTTCATAGCCTTCCTGTGCATTTACATTACAGAATTAAACATTTTAGCAACAATAGCTGATTACAACAAATTCTCCAAACTCTAGCAACACAGTTGTCAGGCTAATGTGCCTTAGGCAAGACTGTAAGCCAACAGATAGACTTCCTGGGTGACAGCCCTATGTCTTGACAAAATGCAGTAATCACAATGTTAATAAGCCTAAAAGCCTAATTAATATTGGAACACATGAGTATGAAGAATTTTAAGCAGTGCAGCTATCTTAGAAGTTAGCCAGAGGTTACTTCAGCCCTAACTGAAAGGTGAGCATCCATGGGGCAAATGGTAACAGCTGTGTCACACAAGTGTTTTGGTTGGGGAACATATTCCAACTGTAAATGCAGAAATCATTTAGGCAGCTGTGTAGACACAATTCAGGGATACAGAGATTAACAACCTTGAAAAGAATCTTTGCTGACCACAAATGGTTTCTTTCCAAGACACCTCTGTATCACAGGCTTCCACTGCACCTTCCTCAAGCATGAAACCCAAATACTGGATTTCTAATACCAATTCCTGAAACACAGACATGAGTCACTGGATGTTTCTAGTCCAAGTTTTTATTGACACTAATGAAGCTGTTAAAGCCAGAGGCAGCTGATATTTTCAACCATTTCACCCAACAAGTCAGAAATGGGTTATTTACAACAGTAAAGCACAATGTGACATATGAAATATGTCTGACATAACTGAGTTACCAGTAAGCCAGTCCACATAAAGCCATTTGTGTTGGCAGAAAGGACTGGAATAGCAGGATGCAGCTTCACAAGGTACCCAGCTCCACAGTTCTCAACTAACTTGCAAGCAGCTCGATGGATTTCTAAGTACCTTCCTGATCCAAACAATTTGTCTACTGGCAGTAACTCTGTCCACAGTACAGTGGCAAAACTAAACCCTGCACATGGAGCAATGCGTAAGTTGTCTCACTGCAAGATGTTACAAGACATCCTGTGTGGAATATTTTCTAGTTTGGGATACATGAAGCAGTGAATGTTGATCTTTAAACTCAGAAGCTTCCTGCACAAGGAGGCCTTGAAAATAAAGACATAATAGCTGCACTTTTGTAAATGAAATAACTGTGTATCTCCATACTTCCCTCAGGCTCTTGCTTGCTTGGCTGGAAAACAAAATTAAATGAAGCAGCTCATCTGCTTCTCAGCAAGATGACATGAATTCTTTTCATTCTAAGAAAACATTTTACATTTGAAATATCATGTCTTCTGACAACAACAAAAAAAAATCCTACCAGAATCCTCATTTCACCAATCCCAATTTCATCCATTTCAGTAACTATTACTTCTCTTGCCTTTCATTATCCCTTACCCTCAAATTACAAGTCCCTGTTTTTCTGTTTTATGTGGTGGCTTCTGACTTTCTTTGCTTGACTACCTTGAAATGCTCCAAGGAGCTGAGATAAATAAGACAAAATTAAATTAATTTAACAGAAACTAGATCTTTCCTATATAAAGACAATCAGCTGAAAAATTCAAAATGATTCTGAGGATATTCCTTGAAGGTTTGGAATAGACAGTGTGGCTTCATTAAAAAAAGACACTGTAGTCAGAAATGCTACTGTCTTGAGTGTTAGACCTTACTTTTCTCAGACAGTGTCACTGATATAATTCTGTTGAATTAATAAATACAGCTGAATACATTTACTGAATTTTGTCAGAGGCTTGGCAGCAAGTTCATTGCAAAAAGGAAATCTTTTGGAAAGTCTCTGTAATGATACCCTTCTCAATATATAATCAGGGCAGAAAACAAAAAATGTGACAAAAAACCTCACTGGATATGAGCTCAGAGAAAGACCTGATCTATGCTTATAGAAGAATGACAGATCCTCACATGAAGGAGAGTGTAATTTATTTCTCATTTGATGGAGTGAATTTAATCTTACAACTCTAATACAAAACCACAACAAGTAGTCCAATAAAATTCTTGTATTTGATTCTATGCAGAACTGCTATTTACAAACTTTGATCCTGCCTTCTTCATGTTTATCAGAAAACAACCCCTGTTTCCAGTTCTTTTCATAAAATTCCAAACTCTGAAAGGCTCAAACCAGAAATTAAACAAGGAGGGAAAATTAACTTGTCTGAGAGAACTTTCATTAACTCACAGTTCTCATCGGATTAATACAGAAATTGGGATCCTAGGCTTATCCAGCCTGGTCACTGGCTTTTTAAATCTTATATGGGTGATGCAATACTTAAGTGTTGTAAAGGATTAAATTGTTAAGCACTGACAGAGCAGAGCATTTAAGCAAGTAAGCCTGATGAAGTAAGCAACTAAATATGAGATGTGACTTCCATGAAGAAAGTCACTCTAGGGGCAGTTTAGAAGAGGTTTCTACAGCCAACTTTCAGATATACAGGATTAGAGGAGGAGGAATAACCCAGAGGAGGCAAAAACAGATTGACTGTGTTATTCAATTAGGTAAAGCAGGTTATAAAAACCCATTTAGTACATTCACCTTCGAAAACCTGAAAACACCCCTGTCAAGAGCAGCAGCAACTTTAAGTGCTATTAACAGAGCAAGGCCTGATGTAAAATACCCACATTGCATCTTACATGGTGAAGTACTGTGCTGCAGCCAGAGTAACAGAGGATAATGGGACCTGGTCAATCCATAGACAGAACATTTTTCCACAGGCAACTCAGAGATGAACAGAGGAAATAATTCACCAGTACTAAAGGATGATAAAGCAGATGTTTGTACTGTAGACATCAGCATTCATTTGTAATCTGGACTGTTTAGTTTAGAACACATGGTATAGGAATGATTGGTAGTGAGAGGAAATACTGTGAACAAGTTTACATGTATCTCGTTCCAAAAGCAGACTTTCTGCTTCATGAAACAAGCTTAACTTCATGTTTAATGCCAAAACCCACCAAAATCATTCACAAGCCTGCCTCTGAATAATTACATTTTTGCTAGTCTTGCCACAGAATCACGCAATTTCATTAACTGTACTATTTCAACATCAGAAATACATACTCTGAGTGTTTGTATACTTCACTTAGCACACATTTTCCAGACATCCACATCAGTAATAACAGTGACATCTTCTTAAAAGATTTTCAACCGTGGATGAGCATTGCTCACATGCAGAATACATAACAAAACATTAAACTTAAATGTATTTTGTGGGAGTTTTGGATTTTACCAAGAGTTTCTGGCACAGCATAACTCCATTCTATGCTGTCATTCCAGATCACAGATTTGAGGAAAAAAAAACACATTCTCATTTACATTTCAGGCTGTGGTATACCATACCTAGCATGGAATTTCTCTGTAAGCAACATTCACTTAGGTAGAGCATTATTTACTAATCAAATGTTTGGGAATGCATTAAGCAATTCCTATACAATCAACAGTGTACTTTCCAAGGACTGTTGAATGCATATTCTTCAGAGATTAAGAATTACCTACCACAGTGAGTCACACAAAATCCCAATACTTGTTTTCTTTCCAAACAGCCTTACTAGACCGAAAACTAAATATTTACTGTAAATGACTGTTGTTTTTGTAAGATGCTCTGCCATTCTAATAATCAATCATCTGTAAAAAATGTTTCATTTGCACATGACAATATCCGGCAACACCCACTAGAAGGAAATAAATTCATTATCTGTGCCAGGTAGTTTTTAATAACTTCCCTGGTTTCTTTTTCTTCATGATAGAACCCTTGATTAGAAATCATATAGAAAATATTGAACAGGAGAAATAAATCTAATTAACAACCAACAGAAAATACCATAGGCATAAAATAAATTGCTTGCTACCAAACTGTATGATTGGAGCTCATCTAGAGCACCAGCTTAGTAAAGAATGGATATCAATCCAGTGGATTTAAAAACCCCAAATAACCTGTTATGCAAAATACAGTGAGTTTGACATTAGTTTGTGAAAAACCTGTCAGAAGAGACAAGGTTTTAGATTAGCATAGGCACACATGGTGCATTACTGGATGGTTACCCGGAGCAATTCTGTACATATTTTGAAATGGACTTGACTAAGTAATTATACTTTATAATTATGAATAATGTATAACACACTGTGTTAAGAAAAATATTTAAATCCTGAATTCATATCATCAGTGGAACAGAACTGCCTGATTTCATGTGAAAAATTAACATTGACAGACAAAAGAGATGGCCATTTGAACAGTAAGTAAAAGTAGAAATGCAGAACTGTATCAAGCCCTTCCATGAACATTCCTGCTGACCCAGGAGGAAGATTTATCTGTGCAGGATTAATATTTGAAGAAAACGTCTGTTCAGCATTCAGAGCAATAAAAGAACAGGCACTGTGCATCCTGTACAGGGAACAACAAGAATCCAGAAATCCTATTTTCCCAGGGCATAGTTATATTCACTTATGCCAACAGAACCTCCCAGTGCATGGAGCCAAGCGGTAAAATAAGATTCTTGAGGGTGGCCATGGATATAGATGCTCAGCTATGAAGGGGAGACCACTTTCACATGAGAAATGAATAGAAATTCTGCACACCAATAGCTCCCAGAAGAGCATTCTCATGAAGCCAAACTTCTGTGTGCATTTGACTTTTTTTGAGCCACTGATAGGTATATTTAGATTAAACGATACTTAGACTAGAAAACTCCAGGTCACTTAGTATTCTAGCAAGCCCCTTTTTTCTGCAATAAATAGTGATGTTCAAATTCTTACCTGTTGAGAATAAGTGAATTTAAGAGTGTAACTAAATCCCTTATGAATTTAAGTGAAACAGTAAAGATTAATTCAATATGGCCCATTTCTGTTTTACGTCCTATACTGCTTGCTATGTCACTTCCCTACCACAAAACATGTACAGAGCTATCTATAGTTGATCCACACATGACTAAATCTGGGTATGTGCAAAAATAATTCTGTAATTAGAATGTCCAGAATTACACAAGATGTATGCATCATAAGGTTCTTTCTAAAGTTACTTTACAATCCCTTGTGTACATCATCGCTTAGAATTTTAAAAGCGTGAATCGCAACTGACTTACTTTTTGGTTTCATGTAAGATGTGTTCCTACTGGCATACCTTTCTTTTTCATAAGAAAAAGCTTTTATACTCCTTCAGTCTGAGTGGCTTTTATCTTACACCAACAGAAACAATAAAATCAAAGAGAAAGAAGTTTCTCCAAGAGCTGTCCTCATAAAGGAAAGAATTATGTTAACTCATAGTAATTATAAATGCAGTCATAACACTGGCTGCAATATACTCTAGACATGCCTGTTCTAGCTTTGGAATAATTTCCTGGGATACTTGCAGACATCTAGGTGGGGCAGCACAGAGCTCAGAGGTGGCTGGCAAAATGGTCTATTTTGGGCAGTCGGAAGCTGAACGGAATTGAAAGCTTTACAACAACAATACTTTAAAACAACAATACAATTTGAATCCTTACACAAGATTAACAAATCAAATGTATAGCTATACTTCCTTGTAGTCTTCAACATGCTTGGATGATCAGTGCCCTCACTTCTCTAGGTTTTGCCTTTATGTTTACTGGAATTAATACTTCAATTCTTCAAGAGGCCCATACATGGATGGGACTGGAATGCCAGATCAACCTTCACTATTTGATCTAAGAGACACACTCTCCTGCAGGCTCCTTTGAAATTCCATGTTAGATTCGGTTTTGCTGTAATCTTAGCTCAAGTTGCAAGTTAAGTATTGACCTTAATTTAAGTCCTATCTATACATTAAAAAAACCCAACAACCTAGCATCATATGGCACTGGAAAATTAAAGACAGGTAAAGGCCAATTTACACAACTCATCAGCTGCTCACACCACCAATTCCTAGTGTGGCTACTTGCTTACAACACTCATATGCTATTAGTATTTCACAGATATTGACAATTACTTCCACCTCTCCAGAATAAACAATCCACTAATAATTCAGGCAGCAGCAAAATCCACTGTAATAAAAGAACAAGGAAATGTGCACCTGAGCTCACCCTGCCACACAAAAAAGAGTGGATTTCTTGTATGGATACATTATCCCACCACCACCTTGCATTGTGGTGCCTCTTTGGGCTAACAAGGAGGACATGAGTTACACAGCAGAAAAAAACCCAGCAACATTGTCTGGAGTGAAGTTCACAGTGGTTGTTGTCCTTACCCTGTGGTTTCTCCCAACACCTACAGACTGCCCACATCAACTCAGATCCACTGCTCTCCTATGCCAGCAGTGGTAGAACAATGTAAGGGAAGTGGCCTGTACCTTCCCCAGTGAGGGTCAGGGTCATGTACAACCATCAGCACAACTCAGGGCAGTCCTCCAAATTCCCTGATTTTGCTCCTGATGCAGTCCTTATAAATTATTCCAGGAGAGCTGGCTGTCTGCACATAAAAGCATTCTGACTGCTCAAATGACTCCTGTGCTCAGGCCATGTACAGGGGACAGGAACACAGAGGGTGTTGTAGTGGCCACGAAGAGACGAGACACAGGAACAGTGCATAGGGAGGAAGACAAGACCTTTTTGCTCTCTTGCCTCATGTGCAGGTATCAGGGGACAAGGCAGACCAAAAAAAGGCTCCTAAATGTAGAATCAGTACAAGATCATGCTTATATGTTAATAAAAACAAAAAAAAAAAAAACCCAAATGAACCAACTAAACAAAGCATTTTTCTCTCTGTTATGGTTATTAGCTATTTCTTTTTTTCCTCAGGTAGGAAATGAGACTTCAAGCAAGAAAAACTCTGATACCTAAGACGATTAAAGACATTCCATCAAAATTTTCCTTCTAAAAACTTAATCTGTGAGTAGAGACATCAATACAATATTCTAAGACATGCTTTGTTGTGTAATTGCCTCTTATAAAGGATTAAAGCGACATTATTGTGCAGAACAAAAGTGCACTCTACAATCTACTTTAATACATTTCTTTTCCTAGGCTTAAAGACAACAGCAACATTAATCAAAGAGATTGTAAGTATTTCTGCTACAGAAAAAGTAGCCCATCCTCCCTAAGAGATGCACATTTAGATAATGGTTGCTTATACTGACTTTTATTTGTACACAACTCTGACCTGTTTTCTATTCCATCCTGTGAAATTACTGATGGATACACAAGGCGAAATGGGAGAAAAGGCAGAAGACACCTCACAGAATGAGAAACTCTAAAAAGGAAAAAATGATACTCTGATCATGTTCATAATTCTTCTTTATATGACTTTCAAAACATACTGCATCCATTCTGAAAATCAGTCTATTTAGGAGGTATGAATCTCACCAAACCTGCACCAACCCTCAAAGTGACAGTGCTTTGCAATGATATAAATGGGTGACCAAGTAATCAGTCTGCAGAATCACAAAAAAGGATGACTTCCCCACTATATCGTGCATGCTATTCATGAATTTTAAGGTAATTTAGATAATGTAATAGTAAGGTAGTCTAAAAACACACGACAAGCTGACACTTTATCTCCTCAGTAAGACAATACTGTCCAGCAAACATTCGTTAGACATTTTCAACTTTGTCCAATGTATTATGACATTTATATACAAGAACTGATAGACATTTTGCTCCTAAATTAAGAAGTAACACTGTAGCATGGGTACATCGCCCAAATTTCACAGCTAAGAAAGGAACACTACTGGTTACTGCTTTACTTTTCTACAGTTCACTATTTCTAGTAAGTTTTGAAGGTGTTCTTTGAACAGGCTCTCTTACTGCAGTGCTGTAGGGCACTTCCTGATAAGCAGGAGGAAGCGGGAGAAGCGAAATGAGCATTACTTTCTGCAAAAGCTGAGTCATAGTTACAAACCTTTATGCAATACCCCGCCCTTTGTGCCCTCCTGCTTACAGGCTGCAGCAACCTTCAGCGGGCTACAAGTCGAAAGTCATGTTCAAAAACCAAACAATGAAATCAGCAACTTTTGTAACATGTCACATGAATCTGTGACCATGACTTTGGGAAAGTTCCAAGTGTAGCAAACGTTGCATCTACTATTCTAATAATGTGACAAGAAGTTCTTGTTTGCATGGCTTATTTATAATCCTGTGTAGGATTGAGGGGTTCAGCCTGAAAATAAAAATGAGGTATTACTGGGAACTGACTAACAGTGACAACAGCCACTAATGGTTCTCCATTATTTTGTGTGGGTACATGGTAGGAACTGCAGGGAATTAATCAACACAGGCTTATTATGTCATACAAGGACCGACTAATCCAAGTCAATGGAGAGACTTGTACTGCTTTCAATAGCACTTGGATCAAACAAGCCACGATGCAAAAACAACCCAACCCCAAAACAATTAATATCAAATCCTTGGGTACATGCTAAATAAGTATGACTGAAGTTCCCAAACTGACACAATGTCTGTCAATAGCCAGATTCCCAGACTTCCAAGCACTCATGGATAGTGTTAACTGCCAGTAAATCTGGCAGCTGTTTCAGCTTCACATTGGTCAGAGTTTATACACCCAAGCTTTGCAAACAGTGCTAGAAACCCTTGCTGGAGACCTGTTAGAGCATCTGCTAATACCTATGGCCTAATCATCCAACAAACTGATGCTGTTTAACATGCTCTTGCCTTCCTGCAGAGGGTTGACATCACCAAATAGAGGAGAAAAAAAATGTATCAACAAACCTAAACAAGAAGCAGCCTCAACGCTTTGCTAAATGAACACACTCTTTGTGCAGCTGAACTGCACTGACAAATCCATACAAGCACCTAAATGCCAACTACATTTTGAACTACTGTATCTCTAGTTCAGTGTACAGGATCAAGTTGTTATTGCATTTTTATGGCTAGTTTATATTCTTACCAAATTTAGCTAAATGGAATAGGGTAAGCCTATTGTACATGTTTAGAAAAGGATGGAGGCAAAGAACCAGAACTCCCCAGTTTCAAAAATGTTTAAGTTTATACTTTGCAATATCAGCCTGTATATTGTCTGTATATTCCAACTGTGCCTCAAAGACCCAAACTAGACACACTGCCATGACATATGGCTACCATGAGCTTGTTTATAACTTTGGGATCTCTCCACGTGCAAAATGAGATGGAATAGGCATTCACAGTGTTCTTTGGAAAAGGACTGATTTGATTTCCAGTGTCAGATGTAATAAGGGTTTTTCATAAATCACAAAGCTTTTGAGAAAAGGTATCTGAAGATGCCCAAGAAGGGTACTAGTGGCTTTCAGCATGTTCTCTGTATTTTGTTTCATACAATGAAAACAAAAGGAGACCTGAAGAAGTGGTAGAAAGTATTTCTTCCTCTGTGTGACTACTCTTCTTTAATTTATTTCAATTCTGAGAGAAATGCTCTTTGATGTATCTAAGTATTTAGCAAAACCAGGCAAAGACCATGCGAGTCATCTTCCCAATCATATAAACTCCAAAACTCCTGTGACTGAATGATTAAAGGGCCAACGTTACCACACATTAAAGGGACAGTTTACAGGAATTAACCATCCAAATTGTAGGCCTTACTTTTAATAACAGTATCATCATAATAAAATATTAGTTACAAAACGCTAGAGAACACAATTAACCAGAAACTGCCAAGCTCATCTTTGAGAAACATTTAAGAGTGTGTGTGTGTGTGTGTGTGTGTGTGTGTGTGTGGGAAACAAAAAAGTAAAAACAACTCCAAGCAACATTCTTTGCTCCTGTTATTAGAAATTATATAAATCTACACCTATGGCATTAACACATTCCAATACCATTATGTCCCACCTCTGCCTTGGCCTTGTGACAGATGTTCATGAGGGAAGAAGAGACTGTGAGATTGGGGACATAGGTTATCTCCACTTGGAGAGTTTGCAGGAAGAAATTAATAGGACAGTGAGAGTTTTATAACATGAAGGTACCCCTGTATCAATGAAACTAAGTGTGGAACATTTCCACAATACTAACATGGTTTTCAGTCCTAGATTCGTTACACATCACCAGGTACTTGCTGACAACCTCCCACATGTTCAGTGAGAATGGATAGGGAAATCAAGATTTAACCAAGCCTTTAAAATGATTGCTGAAAATAATTTTAAAAGAGTTTTACTTGTTTTAAAGATCTAAATCAAACATGACTTACTTGCTTTTATACAGAGGGTTATTCTATTTTGTATGCAGATTTTCATTGCAGCACTTAATGTTGTACAAGATTGCAGATTCTTGACCACTCAGAAATAGCAAAGTAACACTTAGAACAAACATTTCCTCAATGCACAATCAGGAATACTGATTAAAAAAATGTGTCACCTTGTCTTATGGTTCAAATGTACTATAAAAATGTTCCCAAGAAACATCTGGTTTGTATTCACACCAGTTTGGTTTAAATACATATGTCAACAGATAATCCTTATATTCCAAGTCGAGTGGAAACAGACCTTTTCAGCAAAGTCAGCCTGATTCATTCTAAAAGAAGTGATAATTCCTACTTTATTTGGTGCAGAATATCATCCACTAGTGCTAAAACTCTCAATGAACTTCAAATCTTACCTTGAATAATCAATTCTTACCTCATCCTCTTATCACTGATCTCAGCAACACAGGAATATATCCTAAGGGATCATTAAGTAAACAAGCCTGTGCCTTTTTAGATTTGAAATTATAATTTTCAGATCACTGACAACAAGCATAAAAATTAATCATAATAACCCTTATTACAGATGCACTCTTTCAACAGCTGAAAAGTGTTTCTTTTCAGTGCGAAATAACTTCGCATTTAAGCGGAACAGCAATCATGGAACAACAAAACTCTGCAGCAGTTCTCAAGAAGCAAAAGAACAAAACCTGGTTTTCTTCATCTGCATTTTCAAGGCCTTACAAAGATTGCACTAAAGACAGCGTAACTACCCAGGGGGTAGGCAGAGCACTACACTGTAACCACAGTTATTAAAAGCAATCTGAATCAGAGAGGTTAAAGCAAAATCAGGCTTAGTTTTAAGTACTCTGTTTAGTGTAGCACAAAGGTTAAAAAATCGGGTTTTTTCCAGATTACAAAGGGCTTTTAGGACATAACTACCATGACAAGTTATTGTAATTCATGTTTCTAAAATGCTAATAAAACCATGATAGTTAATGTGAAAATTAAATAAAAGTAAGTTTTTTTGTAGAGTTTTGAGCAACATTCAAGCAGTATGCAATGCAATCCTTAAAAATCATTTCACTTTTTGTAACACAAATCAAATTCAAAAGCCTTAAAAAATCAAGTTATAATTAGGCATGTGGTAGCACTGAAGTGCTTTATCAAAAGTAATTTAGTGATGTTACTGGGATGAGGGAGGAACCAAGCTTTTGTAGGAAATCTCTCCAGTTCCAGAAAGTATGCCAAATCAGACAAAAGCTAATTAGAAAGCCTTAGAACACCCTGCTTTTACAACAACATAGACATAACAATCAACCTGGGGGAAGAAAGGAAACTAAGAAGGAGCAAACTCTGCCACCCAAAAACCTCCCCACCCAGTCGTGCATCACTTCAGTTAGCAAGAAATGTCACCGAACTCCACAGGGACAGGGTCATGCCCCACTTGGAAAACAACTTTACTGTACTTTCATTACTTCTAAATGTAGGGCAGAAAGAAGATACCATCTCAGAATCATCCAATTAAAAAGAATATTTTAAGCTCTAAAGTGCAGAAAAGTCAACAAAATTAAAGATTAAATTCTCATGGGGTGACTTCTGATAACATTTAAGTCTATTGCCTTGACACGTGTTCATGCATCAGTTTTGCCTCTGCTGTGCTTTCAGCTGAATAAGTAACAGATTTAGGATTTGTGCTAAGCATTGTGTTCACTAGAGAAGTGTTCCACAGCGCCCCGTTTTCTACAGAAGTTTCAAAATGGTAGTCATGATCTACTGAGTCCATTTTCAGCATCTCACATTTTGTTAGGCATTCCAAGGCAAAAGACAAATTCCAAAGAACTTACGAACCTAAACAGCTACAAAAACAGGAGCCTTTGGGGAAAACAATGAGGTTTTAGGATTTAGCTTGTTTTAACTTCTTTACACAACAGTGCCTGCTTTGCAAAATGTATTTCTCATTGTGATTTACAGTATATCACAGAGGTTTCTTTCTGAACTTAATAAAGTTATACACATTTTTTAAATAACAGTTGAACACCAGAGTTCCAGACTACTGACAGTCCTAGATAAAGGCAAGTAACACTCCAGAGTAAAGAAAAAAAAAGGGACCCAGTGGACACAGAGCAAGCAACAAGAAGTTTTGGAAGAAACAAACAGAAGAGAACAAAAGTTTCAAAGGGCCTGAGCTGCATTGAGGAGATTTATGTGCAATATTTTGACTTTACACTCTTGGAAACTTTGATCTAAGGGTGGAGAGTGAGATGGGTGAGGACAGGAAGGATTAGAATGGAGAACACAGCAATAAGGCTTAATCTATTTCTGAATTTTGAGAGCCATATTTAATGTAAACTTTCAAGTTGCATTGTTGGTAGCAGTGGCAACAACAAAAAGTTCATAAATTCTGTAATTCATTCTGTCATGACAAACACTGCCAGGTAACAATCCTGCACTGACCTTGAGGATGGACTAGGTCTATTGGCAAGATGTCAATTAGAGATTAATAGACGTATGAAATAGTTTCATATTAAGTGAAAAGCAATGATAGCCTTATTACATGAACTAAACTTTGATTAATTCGCAGTAAACCATCAGAAAATTTGTTAAAACGGAATGCTTTGAACTCTTACCAATCTTTAAGAAAGAAATAAAAAGGCACCTTTTTTGATAAGTTATCCAAATTTTCAATCATGTAACAAATGCCACAAATGGAATAAATACATTTGTGAGACTATTAGACTACAGAAGAATCTGTGAAAAGCTACCTTGTTTCAGTTCATACAGATGCTGCAGTAGCAGATCTGCAGAAAGCAGTAAATGGCCAAAAGAAACAGGTAAAGCCTTTAATGTGCAATTTCTAATTATCTCATGTACTTACCTGATAAACAGCCTTAACATTATACTCACCACGTTGCCCTGGTGGGCATGATATACCTTCTTTCTATGTCAGAAAGCACTGAACAACTTACCCAAAACCCCCTGTGGCAGACTGCACGTATCCTAAATTTCTTGCTCACATCTCTACTCCTCTTTTCTACCTGAAAATAGAAGTCATCGTGATCACTGACAATTCTGCTTTCCTCAGAGAAAGGGAGTTACCATGCAAGCAATAAGACAAAGTAATTCCTTTATTTCTCAAAAAGCCATGAATTCTTTACTTTGGTGCTGCTAGAAACACAGGAGACTCCCATGAGGAAAACGACAGGATACTGACTTAGTGCCTATGCCTTATCAAGGGCTGTTCATAAGTAATTGCAGAACTGCACACACTGAGGGATTTATAATCTTTTTTTAAACATTAATGTTCTCATATACCTTCATCATCCAGATTATCCCCCCTTCTACAAAAACTTCTGTCATGTCCCTTCTTGAATCCCATCTTCCCTCATCAGACTCACAGCCACGAGTGTAATAAATAGCTTTAAGGGTAACTGCCATTCTCCACCTTGCATAACGTAACCATCTAATGAGAAAATGGTATCTCGAATACATTTCAAATGCATCATGTTTTCTCCAGAATGAAAAAGCCAGACTGTAAGAACTGACTTGATATTCAGCCCTGGTTCATACCACAAGGAAATCCTTATGACTGTGAAGGAGAGTAGCATGTTCAAATCACAGAAGAAACTCCCAATTAACTTTTTGGAGAGTTCCCACAAATCATTAGAGCAACACTGCCAAATCTCCTCTACAGCCACAGGAAAGGTGCAATTATGATTTAGCAACAAAACAGCAACTCCTCCAGGCAGAACTAAATCACAAACATCATACTGAGAAACAGAAATCGCTCCTCCTTCCCCTGTGCCCTCAGGCTTTTAATTAAAGGAAACTCAAAAGAGATCCTCTTTATTTCTATTCCTTGAAAACAAAGAGCCCTGTTGAGTCAGGGAACACAGCTTCCACCAGACACTTCTTCTAGTGTGCNGCCTTTGTTCCCCAGGGCCCGCCCCGCCGCCGCGGGATGGCCGGCGGGAGGGATGGCGGGATGACGCCACCCGCTTCGCGGAACGGTGACGCGGCCGCTGGAATGCGCGCGGGGCTGCGCTGCNAATTAAAGGAAACTCAAAAGAGATCCTCTTTATTTCTATTCCTTGAAAACAAAGAGCCCTGTTGAGTCAGGGAACACAGCTTCCACCAGACACTTCTTCTAGTGTGCCCTGAAAATTATTTCCAAACATAGAAGGCAATAGAAAAATATATGGTGCCTTTTTAAAAATAAGATCAATAGATCTAAGTTGTTAAATGTATGGGGACCTTCACAAGTCTCATAAGAATTAGAATGCCTTGATTATGCTAAAAAGCTAGATGTTTTCAGATAAAAGGGTAAGTGACACTTAGAAGTGAAGAGGGGCCATCATGGAACTTGAAGAACAGCTGTTAATTGTTACCTGTGTGAAAGCAAAGGGCTGACAGGAAGAATAAGGACAAGACTAGGTGCCAAATTTATGTTTCTGCTGAAACCACAGTTTTTAAGTGTCCACCTGGGTTAAAAAAGTTAGGCTCTGAGCTTATGTTTTGGAGGTACTCTATCAGCCCACTTGGATTGCTTTGTGAAAATATTCTCCAGCTGCTGACAGGCCATTTCTGTCCTTCAGCTTGTGGGAGCCATTCTATGCCTGGTAGCTGTTTGGGTTCATCCCAATAACTCCCATGACGCTCAGTACATCAAGCAAATACCTCACATTCTGGGATGGGAATGAGTAGAATCCATAGCTCTGCAGCTGAGGGCATTTATTATGCAAGACTCATACACAGACTGATACTGCCCAGTGCTCACAGACTTCCTGGAAGGTTGTTTCTGATAGGAGGTACCACCTCAAGGCCATGAAGGGCAAATGGAAAATTCCAGGAAAGCTTCACTTCAAATCACAGGATTTTTTTTTCTAGTTTAAGAAGATTATTTAACTATTTTGCAGGGAGGTTCTAGCATAGTGTAGGACATCACCGCAGAGATGTACAATCAATGCAGATTTTCTCTTCAGGTTACAGCACACTTTGCAATGATATTCTGGTGGCTCATTCAGCAGCCTGTTTTCTTCTCAGCATACAGTCATCCAGGTGACTAAATGGTGAGGTAAGCATTGCAAATTCCCCCTTCAGAGGAGATGCAGTGTAATCTCCAGACAATATATCCCAGGGCTGCTTTGCTGTACTTTGAACAATTAACTATGCAACTACATATTTATGGGTCCAAACACCGTTCTGTTTGACAGGTGTGTCCCCAGCAGCATGTAACCAGGAACAGCTTAATGGAAAACTAGCAGCTATTACATTTCTAGAAGCTAACGAAGTAATCCAGGCTTTTGGTAGAGAACACCATTTCAGGAACAGCACAAATTTTCTGATACAGTTCTCCAGAATTTCTTTTTAAAGGCAGCTGAAGGAGAAAGGCTAGTGTTCCTGAAAGCTTGCCCACTTCTCTCTTCCTCTGTATGACTCAATCTAGAAAAAGACACAGCCACTCTCTAATAACCACACCATCCTCCCTTGGAATGCTCTGGGACAGCACAATTTAGCTCAGGTTTGCACTGCACCACACCATCACTACGCTGTACAACAAAGCCCTTCAAATGGCACATGCAACCTTCACGAACACATGCCACTGTATCACAAAGGAAGGCTGAAAAACAAGGACTGCTAACACTGAACTACCTTTTCAAGTGCACTGGCACACAAAAAGGGCTGAACCTCAACTTCCTTCAATCTTCCAGTCGAGACTTTGGCCAAGCCTACTCAAAACCACTTGCGAATAATCCCAAATTAACTGTTTGGTTAAACTGTGGAATGGAAATATCCCTGGTTTAGATTTAGCTCAGATTAGTTTGGTCTGTATTTAGTTCAACACTTCTATCTTGCAAATAAAGAAAAAACTCCCAAACTTAAGGGGAAGAGCACACTGACGGAGACACGTCAGCCCTATGGGGACTATGAACTTGACACACTCAGTTTTGCCTTCTGGAAATTTCAACCTACTTTACAGCTCCTTTACAAGGACCTTTATTTGGTGCTTACTGTGTAACTCCTAGTGAATTTTTTCTAGATCTTTCACCTGCTCACAGTGACTAGGGTACCAGAAGTTACTTGTTGATGATACAGTTCCTTGTTTCACATGGTCCACCACATTTTCTTTGAATGTAAACAGTCTGGGAAGACACCATCTCAAATTAGAGATATATTTGCTGTCTGATCTGTCTTGAGAAAGCAACAGCTTAGGGAGACAGATATACAGTCACTGACTTTTATGAACAATTTCACTAAAAAACCCCAACCAAGCCAGCCAACCACAATTCACGAACCCCCTCACCCCCCATTCAGAAGGGATCAAAGAGGACCCAGCAGCTTTTTAATATCCACCAGGGAAATACAAAGAGTTACAGTAAAGAGCATGTAAGCCTCGTCTGCCAAATACTACTATTAAAAACTTACACATGTGACCCAATATCCTTTCACATTATCTGGTTCTTAGCAAAAAGACAAGGCCAGCTCCAGCAGGGGAGTGTAAACAATCCCAGGCTTCAGTCTTTCACAGAGTCTCCACGACCACCAAGGCTACAGAACATCCACAGGCTGCTCTTGAGGGACGGACTTGGCAACTGGAACAGAAATGAACCAGCATCTTTTTAAGATTCTAGATATAAGCTGCTGCTATCATTGCTGTAGTTGAGAGAACGACCGTAATATCAATGGCATCCCTGACATGGTACTTATGTAATAATTAATTGTGGGGAATGTCACGTTCCAGTGGGCGTAGAAACCATCCCCCGGCGTAATGCATTGCTTTTCTTTACTGGGAGAGCACAGCACGGAACAGGAGCAGCACGCTTCGCTGTTTGCCCTCGCTCGCAGTGTGACACAGAGTTACTCTTTCACTCAGCACCCCGCGATGGGAGCTTTAGCAGTGGCTCCCTTGCTGGTGCCACAACAAGGCGAATCCGCGGCACGGCACAAAGAACGCTCTCGCTGTGCTTCAAGAGCCATCAGTGCCCCGGGAGCTGCCGCCCGCCGTGCCTCCAAGGCAAGGCCGTCCACAGGGTCCCCGCTGTGCCCTGAGGGAAGCGGCTCCTCATCCCCGAAATCCTGAGGGGGACGCGGAGTCAGCGCCGCGCACGTGACGAGACGCAACGCGCGCGGCCCCGCGTGACGTCACCGCGCCCGGCTCCCACCCGGCAGCGCCCATAAATAGGCGGCGCGGGGCCGCGC
>VWZT01006093.1:195627-236319 GCA_013397055.1 Pachycephala philippinensis | reverse complement strand
CCCGGGAGCGGCACCCCGGGAGCGGCACCCCGGGAGCGGCACCCCGGGAGCGGCGGGATGCCCGAGCGCAGCGGCCGCGCCCGGAGCTCTGGGCAGCCGGCGGTGGCACCGCCGGGACGGGGATGGGCACGGGGGAGCTGGAGCGGGACAGCCCAGGCGATGACAAACCCGCACTGCTGCGCAGAGAGTTATCTCTGATATTCACATAAACCGAGGGGCAACTTCTCTTGACAGCCAGGGATATTCACTTTCCTTTCTGTCTCGGTGTCTTGACGTGAAGTAGATCAGTTGCTAAACTGTTGCCTAAGCAAATCAGGCGTGACACAACAGCCAACTTCTTTCAGAGAACGAGTTTCCTGTTGGAAATCAATTTTCCTCCTAGTAACAGCATTTGAGAAGCTGGAAAGCAGCAGAAAGTGTTTCGGGAGCGATGTGGGATGTCAGAAAGCTTAAGGTCAACTAGCGTGCACAGGGGTTGTGAACTGTAATTGCTCTTAATGCTGTTTAAGATTAACCTCAGTGGTTATCAAGGTTTATTGCATCAGCACCAGAGGAAAAGGAATTCGTATGAAGAAATAAAACCAAGAAGCACAGTCAGCCGTCTGCTGTTAAGCAAGAAAAAACCGAAAGTAGTCACTTTCAATATTAATATTAAACAAGAATGTCCTTAAATAATAGAAGTACACAGCTAGGAAGCAAGTTCCGATTTTAAAATCTTGGCAGATGAGATGTAAAAGCTCACTGTAGGTGAAAAGAGTCGTCTGAAAAACAACAAACAAAAAGCAGGGGGAGAACGAATGAATAGAGTTGTTTGAACCTACCTGAATTTGAAGGGTACCATGAATAGTAAAACTGTTCTTTTTGGAGAATTCCAAAAGTAAGGCTAAAGTAACGAAGCATTAACTCAGCCCGGGAACAAGCTGTGCCGGTAACAGTGCAGGGCTGAGAAGTGTTCAGCACCTCCAGTGGCAGTAACTCCAGAACAGGTCCACGTGCAAGCTCTAACAAAGTAAACAGAGATTGTATCAGAAAGGCCACGATGGAATCACGCTTTAAGGCTTGATACGCTTATTCCTACTGTTTCCCCAGCCTTTACAAACCCAGAGGGAATGAGAAAGTGCTCTGGATGGCTTATAGACAGAGGGACAATTTGTACAAAAACTGGGACAAGGAAGGGCAACTTGTTGCACTTTTTAAAGCTGTAAAACCCAATTTTCTTGTTAGTAGAACATTTCTAAAAACAGATTTTTTTCCCCCAGAAACTGGAAAACATCTACCTTGTTGTTAAGAAAAGGGAATCTATTCAGTTTACGGAGGAGCTTTGACATAAGGCTGGTTATTTCTGTCATTTGTATGGTGGTAGCTCCTAAGAAACCCAGAGGCAGACTGGAAGCTGCCCTCTCAGGCACTGTTCAGAAGCTCTGCCCCAGGAAAGAGCCCCAGAAAAGCAAACCAGTGGCAAACAGCTCTGCAAAATGGGACTCAGCTCACAGCAGAAATCCTCACAGAAGCCTCAGCCCCCTGGAGGGCCTTCCCTCCCCAGTTAGAGGTGCCTTTCAGGATGACTGGGAGGGCAGTGAGCTGTCTGGGGAGGAGAGCAGCAAGTTTCTAAGGTCAAGGACACTTTCTCCTGCTCTGGGCACCTGACCACTCCTCTTTTTCACACTAGTGACAGATGGGTGAGAGGACCTGAAGCCATTATAGTAGGGTTTTGTTGGTGCTCGTGGTACACTTAGCACTGACTACTAGAAATCCACAATTAGTGCAATTTCTCAGGCACATTCTTGATTTCCTCTGGTGCTGCTGCTGACCTTAATTAAAAGTTCACCTAAACTGAAAAATAATTGAATAAATCAGCAGAACTTGAAAATTATTAGCCCAACTAATTATTTTGGAGGCTGGAAAAACAGTTTTACTGTTAAAGACTCCTGGTTGGATTGAATTATACAGAATTTACTTTGTTGAATGAAGCCATCACCAGCATTCAAGGAGACTGAGTCAGTGAAAATAACTGAAATTTCTGCTGGCAGTGAGGGATTCAGTGTCATCTGGAATTAGCCTGTTTAAATTAGTTGAATGGTTGAATGTTGGTAAATGGTAAATAATACTTGGAGGACTTCAGCTGGAAATTAATAGGGCCATTTCTGACTCGCTGGAAAAGAGTAACTGCTAGCTTTCTGAGATTATAGGATTAAACTGTATCAGTACTTTAAATGTGACTCATGAGCAGGGGCTTTCTGAAGAGAATTACATAAATTTCCCAAGGTCTTTCTGAAGAACAAATTGTTCCAAATAATTTCCTCATCTTGAATAACTCCCGGTGAAATCCTGGCCCCATTGAGGTCAACAGAAAAAGTCCTTTTGATTTCACTGGGGTCAGGATTTCACCCCAAGATTCTGGGAAATGTTCAGCTCCTCTGTGGTGACTGGGTGAGGAAGAAGTGAGGAAGACTCTGCAGTTGGTATTTTCCAGCAAGAGGCAATTCACTCTCCTCTGATTTTTATGTTTACCTCACTTAGCAATGGACCAGGTTCTATTCTCATTTGCACCAGTGTGGATTTACAGTGTATTTTTAGATATCTCTGAGCAAATTCTATCTTCTTGTCAAGGCACATGACCCCAAACATTTCTTGCTGGGTTCCAGAAGTAACACACGGGGAACTGGGCAGTTCTGGGTTTACCATATGGAAATTCAGCTTACCCACACTGCTGCCCCGAGGCAACTGTTTGCTTACCTGCACTAAGTTAATTACAACTGACTTTTCTGTAATTATTGTGGTTCTAATCCAGAGTGGATAACACCTACGGTAATTATCCATACAGCTATTAAAAAAACAACAACAAAAAACCTACACACCATAGAAAGCTGGAAAAACCAACATAATAAAATCCAATTTAACACAAGTCGCTTTATGAACAAGCGAATCTGTTTTCCTGTGGATTTACACCTTTTGTCCCTTGGATCACACACAAAAGGTGCTCAGTTTTCTTCCAGAAGGTTTTCTTCCCTCTTATCTCACCTCTGCTGGGTGAGAGATGGGCTGTGACTTGCAGGGATGTGTGCATCAGCTAGCCCACCGTGTTTGGATGACTGACTGCTGAGTTTTACCTCTTTCTCCCTCAGTGGAGCCACCAGTTTTCACAAAGCACATAGGGGCCTCTCTCCCTTCAAAACTGGCTAAAAAAAATAAGAAGAATGACTAAAAAGAGAGAAGTAGAGAGCACTGTTGGATAGGTTCATTTTCTTCAGAAACCTACTAGAAATGAGGCTTCTCCGTGGGTTTACATTAGCATAATTCCCCTAAAGTCTCTTCAATCACACTGTTTTATGTCAGCAGAAGATCCAGCCATAAATATTTAAGAATTTCAAGCCTCTCGTAGAGGGCACATAAGGGCAGTTTCGAATTTTACAAGAGCAAAGGAATGAAACAAACGGCTTCACATTTTTCATGAGTCAATCCCTCCAACTCAGCCTGTGCTGTGGAGCCCCAGAGCATGGAGAGACTTTTGCCTGTGTGCCAGCTCTTACCGTTAACTATTTTTTCAGGAGTTTTTAGCCAGATCAACAGCTGTGTGTGAAACTGAGTGTGATAATTTTGTGACAGATCCTCTTGTGGTTAGCAAGTTTCAGCTTCTAGTAGAACTCATTGGGCTAAATGTAGCTGAGATCAAGGTATGCTCTGTCCATTTGAAGCTGGAATTTGTGGTGATGTAGCTCTGAAGATGAAGATACTCTCCTTCTACACATTAAATAATAATACTACTTATTTGCTTTCTGGTTTTTGTACTTATTTGCTTTCTCTTCCTATTCGCTCGATTCTTGTTGGCCACACACTACCAGTTTAAAGCTTAATAGTATACATACTTGCACACAATTTTTTTAATATTAAGTTCCAGAAAGACATAGAAATCATGTCATATGCTGATACTATTCTTACTTTTAAACACTAACTTTGAGTTAACATAAAGTTGAGGGGTTTTTGAATGTCCAAATTCTTAACTGCTTGTCTCTGTTGAGAGATTGGGGTTGACTAGGAATGGGGACTGAAGCAATCTAAGAACTACAGTATTATTCATGGTATGAAGTATACCTCTAAGAGATATTATTTGCCTTTCTAAAGTTGTTGAAAGACTATTATTCTTATCTCTTTTTATCTTTCAGCAAAATGATGGTCCAACACTCAGGCCAGGTATCTGCATTAGAAGTCAGCGCCTCCGCAATTGTTCCTACTTTGTCCCCTGCAGGGTCACTGGGGTTTGATGATTTCACAAATTTAACCCCCCTGGTGAAGGAGGAACTGAGGTTTGCCATTCAGAACAAGCGTCAGTTCCACAGGATGTCTTCCACATTGGACACGGTGACTGTTTCTGAAAGGCCAGTTGAAACATCAATGATGAAAACAGAGGTAGGGCTCTTTAAACCGAATTTTGGTGTGAATGATTAACTCTCTAACCAAGTTTTGCCACAAGACCAGTAATTGTATCAACTATAGACAACCCTCTGTACCACGCTTGTTTCCTTTAAGCCAGCTGCTTGCCTCTCTGTTGAGTTCTTCAGGGACACCCTCTGGTGTTTCTCATAGTTGGATATTTTATTTTCATTTATGGACTACACAGACAATGTTTTACAGTGTTTAGACCAAGTGCTAATCTGGTTTCCCTGCCAGGTGGTGGCTGAACTTGGAATAAGTCACTGCTGAGTTCTGTTTCCATAAGGACAGTCCAGCAGAACCTGTGGGGGTTAGGCTAAGACATGGACCTGCTATGCCCACACTATGTTTTTGCTTAAAGTTAATACTATCCATGAAAAACATTACTCTTTGAAAGTGGAGAAATAGCTTCAGCTGAGGAAAGAGTTACACCTTGGTCTGAGCCTCCACAGGAAACAGAAGGAAGTGTGTTAATACTCCCTTTTTGGTGCTGCCTATAATTCACTCACTCTCGCTGCCTCACTCATGACACATCCTCTGCTCTGCTCCCTGTGCTCTTCCTTCATTTCCTCCCTGGGAAATGGAGGAGAGATGGAGCTGTGGGAGTCAGCCTGGGGAGACATTCAGCAAGTTTTTAGAGTACCACTGGTTTAAAATGAGCCATCATATAGATTACATACAACCCAACTCCAGTCAGTTTTTTGTTGACAATTCTAATGAAGTTACTACCTTCTACTGTATGGCAAGCAAGGTCAGAATCACATTTTTATGTAACTCATGATGTGAGCACTGACAGCACTATCCATGTTGATTTTAAAAATCCAGACATTATCAAAATACAGGTCTCCTATTTACAACATCTTATGGATTGTGTGTATCTGTTTTTGTGGGACAGTTTTCTCCTGAAGAGGATGAAAGAAAAAAGAGAAGAAGGGAAAGGAATAAAATTGCTGCGGCAAAGTGCCGAAACAAAAAGAAGGAAAAAACAGAATGCTTGCAAAAAGTAAGTGACTGGCTAGAATTCTTAATCTGTCATCCTGCCAGGATCCAAACAGATAGCACAGGGTACTGTTGTAGTAGGAGATACAGAAAGATGTCACCCAAAACTCTGTAAAGCCTTCAAAACATAGTTGTAAAAAATAAACATGCCATATATTAAATCCAAACCTGGTTGAAACTGGCATAAAGTGAAAGCATGGTAGGAGTAGAAAGAGATTACTGTTTCAGTGACCAATCCCATCTATGGGCATTATGTTAATTTGAATGGGTACACTGTACACAAAAAGAAGTAAAATCGTATTTCGTAAAATATTCACTGTGAAGAGCCTGCAAACACCTACAATTAATTTCTGACTTCTTTATGAACAGAGTGGTATGATAGCTCGAATTCTCTGTCCTAGAACCCCAGTCACGTCCTCACCTCCTGTGCTGTGATAAACAGCCACATTTCAGCAGCACCAGGCCTGTATGCAGGTGTACAGGCCGGTATATTCCTCTATCTAGGGGCAGGTGAAAAAAGCTGTGTTTGTACTTTGTTAGCTTAACATGTGTTTATAGATATGTGACCTGACGTTCCAGGGACTTAAGAAGCAGCGTAGATAATTTTGGGTCAGTTTTTGACCCAAAAAGCTCAGAATAATTTTGCAGAAGATAGCAATAATGCTTTGGGTATCTGTCACTGTAAGTGAATACAAGTTTGAATTTGGCTTTTCAACTTCCATTACGTTCTCTAGAGGCCAAAGGAGGTAACTCTCAATCTGGTTTTCAGATTATTACCGACTGGGGAATCTATATTTTCATCATTACAGCACACTAAGTACATGTGATTCTTTTCTCTGCCAGCCATATGCTTTCCTACCAATAAAAGATCACGACTATTAGAAAAAAACTGCAACTAACTATTTGAACTTCTCAGTGTAAAAGTTGTGTCTGTCCTTTGTGCTAGGAATCAGAGAAGCTGGAAACGATCAATGCGGAATTGAAAGCCCAGATCGAGGAGCTGAAGAATGAGAAGCAGCATTTGATATACATGTTAAATCTGCACAGGCCCACGTGTATAGTCCGTGCACAGAACGGAAGGACACCTGAAGATGAAAGAAATCTTTTTATTCAACAGATCAAAGAAGGCACGTTACAAGGTTAAGTGATACGGCAAACATGGAAGTATTTATAATGTTTTCAACAGCTACCAGAATCCATGGGGGAGTCTGACATAGTATGTAGGATTCTATTAGTCAAGAGCCTTTAGGAAGGGCAGGTTGCTTTCGTAAGCGGAAAGAATCATTTTGGCTTGACAGCGATTCTTGCCCTTGGAAGATCTGGTCTCAATCAAATTGAAGAGCCTTCTGCCTCAAATATAGGGTTTGCACCTGTCATACTTGCTGTTCCTAGGAGCTACAGACAACAGCTTCTGAAGTTTTAGCTCTCTGCTAGTATACAGTATCTGCACTCACGAGGTTTGTGCTAGAACACTATGACTTCCAGTGATGCACGTGGTACAGACAGCTGTGCTGGATGGACACTACTTTTCCTTGTTGCTCGTAGGGAAAGAAGACTGAGTATTTTTGAATTTCCAGGAGGATGGTTTCTGGCAGAATGTACTGATGTGTAATGTTGCATTCTAACCTAACGCACACACACAAAAAAACCCTGTAGTTCCAACTAAGCTTTTGTCATTTTTTTCACAACACTCATGTGGGTTTTTTCTGTGACTCATCTCAGTGACTGAATTTGAAGAGTCTAGTAAGTGTGACAAAGAAATGTTTCTTGCAAAACATCTATGTAGCCTAGCTTGTATTTTATGAGCTATCACCCCAGATACTACCCCTTGGGGACTACAATTTTTCCTTGAATTGCTGAAGAGCAGCTTGTACTATCACTTAGTGACTTGGTGAATTGGACCCACTGGAAAGAGAAAACTAACTGTGCAGGGGTATTGATAGAGGTTTTGCTCAAGTAAAGAACTGCAGGAGTGAATCCCAGATCCTGAACCTTGAAGAAAATAAATATTTTTTTAATTCATCTAGGATCTAATCCTAAAAGCCTTAATTCATGCTATTACCCCTCAGTCACAGAAGAGGTTTTATGGATTTCAGTGGGTCTGCTCATGCAGATAGCTCTTACAGGCATAAGAGCTTGACAAAGCTTTTTCCATCCTGGTCAGGATTACTTCCTTTTGCCAGGTGATTCAGAGGGAAAAATTATGATTGCAGCTACTTTTGTTTTACATTTGAGTGGCAACTACAGTCGATCAAAAGTGTTACTTGGAGTCTAAAGAAGGCAAGAGTTTTGATGTAGTGAATAATTGTTTTTATTTTTTATTAAATACTAACCTTGGATGTTTTTGAACTGGTAGAAGAGCTGCTGGACAAAACAGTTGGAGCTATGAGTGTTTAAATTCTGATGTTTCTGTGAAATTCTCAGATTGTTTATTTCTGTAAAATATACCCTTACAATTTTTTGTAAAAGAAAATATTATCCTTATTTATCACTAATACCATAATGAGTAGAGTTAATAAATACTGCGAGCAAGATAAAACTGAAAATACAAGTGTTGGGCTGTCTTCTTACTTTTATCTCTTGGTGTTTAATATTATATATTCCTAAACTTCACCAGTTGTATTTGAGACACCACTATTAAAAACACTTATCCTTTTTGAAGATGAGGCACTGAGTGTCTTGAATGATTGGGTGCAGATATTGTACCTTCCAAAATTCTGTATCTCCATCAGTGGTGTCTGACTGTTCAATGTCACAATTTAAGCAAAGCAGAATACAAGTGGAGCTTACAGTGCATAATATTTTACACCAGTTCCGCAGTGTTGAAATTGTGTGTTTGTTCCAAAGGCTAAACTTGAAGATACCTCAGCCATGAGCTTCTTACCCTGCAAGTCTCGCATGAGTCCATCACATATTGTACCTGGTCCTTATAATGATTGTTATATTCTGCAACAGAACTACTTAGTACCATTTCCTAAGGTCTGGATATATTGTAATGTCCTGTATCACGTGTTAAAGGTATGTACTTCATGTATCTGAAAAGTGAATGTATTGCAATGATGGCATACTAGGTCCAGTTCTGTCTTAAGAATCCATGATCTTTCTGTATATTGGAAGGAGGTTCCATTGACTTCAGTGAGAGTTTTGTTCATGTCCTGTAAACAGTCTGGAGCCTCTGTGGCAACTTTTCTGGCTTAAAGGGCAAGTTCTACATGTAATTGGGCCAGCTGTTTACCAGTCAACAGATATACATGAAGTGTGCTACAATAAACTTGTCAAACAATGTTCATTATTTGGGTTCTGTAATGTGGAAATACAAAACCAAGACATCATCCCAGTATCATGCACCTTGGCTTTGCTTTTTGCCTCTCAAATACCAGCAGACAAGGCTGTTTGTCTCATAATTGGTTATAAAGTGTTACCACAGAGACTATAATGACAGGATTCATGTGTCTCCCTTAGGGAATTTGTATGGTTGCTTTTAACCATATCACTGGTGACGCAGGCGTCATGCTTTTGTTGCTTGATCTTATTTACTCGGCATGCCAAATGTTAATAGGGTACCACTACTATTGTCAGAAGAGAATCTATTTTTATTTCTTTACATGTGCAGCCATAGCTGCTCTGTATTGCTTTTTGTATGTGTGTGTGTGTGCGTGCTCCTGCACGCTGCTCTGGAAATGATGGTACTCAGGGTCACGTCACTGTGCCCAGGAGAAGAGTGTTTGAACAGCTAGACAGGAAAGGTATGTTGCATGAGTTTTCTCAAAGTAAACTTTATTCAGGAGAGCCCTTGAAATGCATTAAAAAGCAGTTTGTTTTCTATTCTCAAGTTTGTTTTGATACTTTAATAAAAAAGAATTAATATATATTTATTCACGTGTCATTTAATTCATTCTACGTTTCAAGGTCCAAGAGCAACTTCATTTTCTTAAAACAACATTGAGATATTAAAAAGCAAACACTCTTTACAGGTTTGCAACAATAAGTGTCTTATAAAGTGAAACTGGTACTGTTCACTGCTTGTCAAGGTATAAACAAAATTTTGTTATTGCGAGGTTTATTGTGAATTCCAGGCTAACTTCTTATTAGTGGCCTAAAACTTAGATTAAAGGACTGGAAAATAGAACTCCTAAACATTTCCTAAACTTGTAAGCAACCAGCTGATAGTTATTTCAACTTTCTGATTCCCTAATGAGTTTAATGCTTTTGCTACTGTGAAGCTTTAATATTTCTGGATTACTTTCTATAATTACATGGCAGATACTAAAGAAGTATCTTGATTAGGGCTTTGGGTTTTTTCTCTGTGTCTGTGTATTGGTGTGTCTGGGGAGAAACATGAGGAAAGATGAACAAAATGTTCCCTCCTGCTTTTCCAAAACTGAGTATCTACACACCCAGACAGAAGTCCCTGTGTTTTGACAGCCGGTGATGTGGACAAAAACTTTTGGCTTCAATCCATTGCAAGCAGTCATAACTTGTAATACACAGGCCAGAGAGAAGGCCAGGAGCCCCAGGGATCAGGAAATCCATTGCTCTATTGCAAAATCCAGTTAAAAATATAATCTGGAAGGAAGATCTAGGCTACTATGAGGTTGGCAATGTTGGATACTTACTTTTCTTATTGGTGCATCCATTTGCAGCTGTGCAGTCCCCATAAGTATATTCACCCTTCCATGCATTCTCCTATAGCTCCTATTGCTTTTGAATACCCAGTTCAACACTAAATTGACAAACTTCAGAATCATCTGCCTGGCCTGGTTTAGAAAACCTTACCAACAAAATTAGGGCTTTGATTTCCTGAACTGGTATTGTATAGTATCTCTTTTAAATGGTATGAGTTGAAACCATGAAACCACCATTGGTGTCTGACATATTCCTAATGGCATAGTTGGTATTCCTTGAGCAATTATATGCCATACCTTCTCCTCAGGTCTTGTTCTAGATGATAAATCTCTGTTTACATGCCCATATACACCTTAAAGCATACTGGGCTTTACACTGTACTTTGACAAGGAGAATCTTCCATTTCTTTTATAGCTCTCTCCCTGATATAAATGAATAAACAGCAATTTTGAAGGTAGGTAGAGACAATGATTTATACAAGGCTGGAAATGTTTAATGAAACTGAGTGGCAACAAACTTAAATTTACAATAACTTTACCTGTGCCCATTAGGATTTGAAGTTACTGATTAAAGGGATAGTTTTGCTAAAGAAACTGGATGATTTATAGTAATGAAAATAAAAGCATACAGTTGTTTCTCAGCAGCAAAAGAGTTTTGAAAACAGAATCTACGTCATCTTAGGAAATTCTCAAATCCAGGATGATGACTGTACCTCACATCCATTTTCCTTGGCGGTTTTGGTTTCCCTGCCTCCTCCCCTTCAGCACAGTTCTGGTCTAGGTACAAGTCTCACTCACGCTGGCCATTGCCACGTTTCCATGTTTGCCCAGTGCCCCCAGCTGGAGACCCTGAGAATCATCCTGGGATTAAATGTGCAATAATATTAATTAACATAATTACTTTCTAACAGTCTTCATTAGTTTGTAATTACATCAATGTAATATTTTCATTTCCATAATAGATGCCATTCCTTTTTAAGTGTAGTTAAGATAATGAGTGACAATATTTTTTAAAAATCCTATTGTTTAAAATTCATTTCCTTAATGGACACTCTGAGTCAGAACCGCCGACTCTGGGGATAAAAATAGTTATTTGCTAATTTTCAGTTCTGTTAGATCTTCAAAGCCATCACAGTTAAAAAGAGAATACACTGGAATCTATTCTTAATACAGCATCAACTGGCTGCAAATATTTACTATTGCTGACAGTGATCGATGAACCAAAAAAACCCCCAGCCTAATGATTTTCAGACCCCAATGTAAGTGTACCAGAGCTGACACTCAGAAAAAATTATTAGATCTATGAAATGAATAAATAGAAAATGGGAACAAACTGAGAATTAAAGCTGGAATACTTACCCTCTTTTGAGAATTTAGCATCTTTATATTTGTAAACTCTGCCAAAATAATGGGTGCATGCCCACTTAGTGGGAATGCCCACGCAGCAAATAGCAGCGTGGAATAGCAATATTTTATATAAGCTAGCTCCGTGCTGGGAACATCCCAGCGATGACAGCAAGAATCTCGGCACAGGCTGATTGATGCCCGCGGGAGGATGAGCTCTCCGTGCGGCCAGAGCTCGGGCTGCTGCTGGCATCTGAGGTGGCTCATCAGAGCCAGCTCGGGTCTCGTTCTGTTGCCCAGGTTAGCACGGCACGTAGCTGCCTGCATTCCAGCTGAACAGCTCCACCAGCTCACTCCAAGGGCCCACCCAGCCCAGTTCTCTTTCTGCAGCTCTGATCAAAAGCAGCTGTCCAAGGAAGAATAGGAACAGGGCAAGTATGCTTCCCCTGGGTGCTTTCCCACACCAACTATTTTCAGCTGGTGAGTCACACAAGCTTTCCATGAATTCTTTAGGTAGTACCCTTCCACAAATCTTTCTGTCAAGTGTTTGACCAGTTTCTCATCCACTGTACCAGCATCTGCAGTAAGTTTTGGCAGCGAGTTCCATAGGGCTATCACCACTTAGAAGCAGAAAACAGTTCCTTTTTGTTTGACTCTGTTCCCAGTAACTCTACTCGTTCTAGCCTANTTTTTTTTTTTTTTATTTTGGCAGCCATTTTACATCCTTGATTATTCCTGTTACCCAGTTTTTCTGGGAAAATTGTGGCTTTTCCTAACATGAAAGAAACCCTTTCCCTAACCCTTTCCTCACCCTTTAACATAAAAGAACCCTAACTACGTGTGGTATTCAAGTTGTCGTCAAGCCATGGATTGATACAAAAGGATCTTGATGTTTACTGTCCCTTTCCTAAGAACTCCAGAAATGAGGTTTGCAGTTTTAATGACTGCCAAGCATTAATTCTCACACAATGCAACAATCTGTCATGATCCCAAGACCTCCTTCCTGAGCAGCAATGATAAACTCAAGCCTCATCATCATATATGATGCCAGGATTGATTTTTCCCATATACACTACCTCATGTTCACTTACATTGAATTTTATCTGTCATTTTAATTTCCAAAATGTAAATATAAAGTCTTCCTGCCAGTATTCTGAAACTGCCTTTCTCCTGTCTGTCCTGAGTAAAGTTGTACCATCATCAACCTTCTTGCTACATTTCTCACGCTCCTACCAGATCATTTATGGAAGTGTTGAGCTGTGCAGGTCCCAGTAAAGGTTCCTGTGGAACATCACTGGATGACCTGCCCCTCATGGGAGAGTTCATAGCTTAGTTTTACTCTCTTTTCTACCTTTTAATTAAGTTTTTATGCACACATATGCATTTTCTCTATTTATAACTATTCAGTTTCTTCAAATAATTATTTGTTGAGTGAATTTACTGAAATCTCTTTAGAGGTGTCATAAACAGCACTTACTGAATCTCCCTGGTCCACACATCTGCCAACCCCTTCCAAAAACTCCAGATGTGTCTGTAAGCTGGAATTTAATTTTACAAAATCCATTCTGACTCTGTTCAAGTAGACTGTATTTATCTAGGTACCTACTGATTGATAGTTCCTTTATCTTTATCCCCATTAACTTGCCTGTTCAGATTACAGGCCTGTAGTTTCTTGGATTCTCTTGGAACCTTTCAAAAAGTTTGGTGACACATTTGCCACACTTCAGTTCTCATATACCAAGAAAGATTAAACCAGAGTGACAGTGAGAGTTATGCATCATTTTTAGTATTTCAGCAGTTTTCTTTTTCCATTTTGTTAGATCCTTTTACTGAAAACTCACTTGGTTAGTGCTGATTCTTCTCTAAAACTCGACCCATACTCACTTCAGTTTCAGAGAGATCCTTTGCTTGTTTGTTTCCCTTTTCCCTGACCTGGAGAGGGTTCTGGCTGGGGAATGAACTCTATTTCTTCAGCTTCTCAGCCCTCTGAGTGTTCCGTTTGTACCCTGATCATCAGTTCTCACTAGACTTTCTAACAGGTTAATTATTACTAATACATCTGAAGGGTGACTTATTATTCTTTTCAGTTCATTTAGCTACTCTGCTCCCCCAGCTTCTCTCTGACAGGCTTCTGTCCTAAGTGCCATCTCCTGAATGTCCCCTCCAATGGGGTCTTCATCATCCTCAATCACATTTGAGGCTTTTAGAGTCTGTCAGCTACTCCAAGATTTTCTGTGGCATTAAAGAGTCATTACACATCTAATTATCAGATATTAATTCCTGCCATGCTGTGTGACTTAAATACAAAGACTACCCAATGCCTCAATTCCTCCATCTGAAAGACAAGGATAATAACGAATACCATTCTTTCTGACGTTTTTCATCAAGAAAAATCAAATCCCTCACTTTTGAAGACTGGGTCTTTTGAGCAAGCCTTATAAAGGTTCACAAATTGCGTTAAGTCACTAGAAAGCTCCTGAACAGAAGAGTGAATTTTATTGCCGTGTGATTACCACTTACAGTCCAGTGAAATCATCCAAAACACCAGTAATTAATGGCACTCTGCTCAAGCCCAGAAAAACATACAGTGTTTTGGGGTCTTTTTGGTTAGGGCGGGGGGGGAGGGTGTGTTTTCTTTTATTATTCTTTTTTGTTTGTTTGAGTTTGGGAATTTGGGTGGGGGGTTTTTTTCTTTATGTGTTTTACACTTTTTATCTTTAACTGCAATATTGACACCACGAATGTAAACAATCTATGAATCAAATATGCATTAAAAGAGAAAAGAATCGTCTGAATTAAACAAGTAGAACATCAGTTACCCAGGTTACAGTACAGTTACAAGCTATTTTGTAGCCTAAGTGGAAAATGTACATTTGGCCAATTTTCCTGCCTCCAAAGGATTTATTTTACATGCAGAATTGCCCACGTGTAGAACTAAAAGAGTTCAGTCAGAGTTGTCCTGGGCACCCAGAAGACACTTTTCTGTGAGGGAAGAGCACCTGTGCCTTGGATGCTGTTATCCAAACCACTTCCACAGTCCAAACTCTCAATCCATTGAGAATTGCTTGGTTGAGAGGTGGGATGAGAACAGGATAAATTAGTTGGGAAAAAGTAAGTATACAATAATCCCTCTGCTGAATGAAGCACAAGTACCTTTCACTGGCTAAAACCAGGGATCCTTTCTCACCTGGCTTGGAGAAGCACAGCCCTCTGATGCTGGCATGGTGAGAACTTCCCCTCTGATTTTAGTCCACTACAACCATCGAAACTGGATCACACAGGGCTTGTAACTCCCACATTTGTAGCTAAGCCCCAGGGGTTTATCACATTTTCCAAGCCCCAGATGTGATGGTGTGGGATCCTCATTCCTCATGACTGTCAAAAAAGACTTAGAAAAATTACTTGTGTATACTAATTTCAGAAACCAACAGAAAAGAAAATAAATTTAGTGTATTAGACTGTTCACATTTCATGTTTAGAAACAAATGTTCTGCTTTGTTTGTTTGTGCATGGGTGTGTGTGGGGTGTCTTTGTTTGAATGTCTGGGCTTGGCCGTACCGCATTTCCCTGTTGGCAGTAAAACTATCTATGGACAGAGGAAAGGGTGGTTAGAGAAACCAGTTATCTGTGCTAATTCTGAAGGGTTCAAGGAAAAAGTCCTTAAAATTAGTAACAAAAGAAAGGAGAGATCAATTTTCAAAAATTACCCACCTTTCAATTAATACCAGGCCTCTCTGCAGCTAGCAAAAAGCACCAAGAAGCACTCTATTTTACATTTATCTGTTATTACTTTTATCTGAGTTTCTTCAAAGCATTTTTGACCCTCCTACCCTCTGTGCACTGACACTTCCCATCTTTCTAGGAGTCGATTCTCAAATGAACAGAATGTTACAAAACTGGTTTATAGCATACAGCAAAACAGTTCCCTTAAAGAGAAGGGAAACTATTCTACAGGAAGCTAAAGCAAATATTAAATTGCACAAACACTTATTCAAAAGGAGGAAATGCTACCAAAACCTGGCCACACAAACCTAGTACACTGCCCGCGGACAGCAATAAGTGCATCAGAGAAGAAGGACATAGAACACAGACAGAGGACCATTTTCTATCTCTTCCCAAAAATGTAGTGTCCTCATTTAAAGACATTCAGAGATTGGTGGGGGTTTTTCGGGCACTTTAAGATGCATTTAATTGTCTCATTATCCAAACTGGTTGCACAGTTCCCCACCAGCATTCACAATTGTTGGGACAGTTGTTTAACACTTTCCTAAAGCACTGGAAAGATCATTCTGGACACTACTAGCTCAGAAACAGCAATGAAAATACGGGAAATGGGTTCCTTCTGGAAGCTGACCTGTCACAAGCAAAAGCAGAAAAAATTAAATTCTTTCACAACTGACCCCTTCACTTGGAGTATTCACAGACACTGAATGCACTGTAGAATCCTATTCTCTTCACCAAGTCTCTAGTTCTGCTGCTCACAGACATTTAATCAGTGTTGTAGCTGCCGAGAGGCTATCCAGTTATGTCTGGCATTCCAGACTGCTCCTTAAGTAGTAAAGCATTAGTGTACTACTCCTGTGCACGCAAATGAAAGAAGGACATGAATGCAGGGGCTGGACAAGACATCCTACCAAAAAAAACCTGCCAGAGTTGATAAAGAACCTTGAGTTTTAACGACAGATTTCAACATCCACAGCCCCCACACTGCCATCTACAAAGTCATTGTGGAAAAACCATTGGAGTGTGAATTTTTTAAGCAAGGCTTCTAAATAAACACAGAGCTCCCATGGCTTAGTTCCATGCCCCTCCCTGGAAGTGTTCAAGGCCAGGCTAGCCGAGTCCCTCAGCAAGCTGGCCTAGTGGAAGTTATCCCCGTCCATGGCAGGCTGACTGGAATTAGGTGGTCTTTAAGGCTCCTTCCAATCCAAACCGTTCTATGGTTCCATGAAATGTGTGTGTGGTCAAAATAAAAGCCAGGCTGGATCCTGATGGTCAGACAGAAAGGCAGATCCCCACTCAGAGCACATGACTAGAGCTATGGGTGTGTGCAACCACACAGAATGAAAATGCAAGTGGTGAATCCTGATGTTTGTGCACAGGCAGAAACAGAACAGAAATTTGGGGTTAGGGAGCAGAGAGTTGGAATTATGGCTTAAATCCTTTTGGGGCTTTAAGTGTCACCAAGGTGCTTTAGTGCTTGGACTAAAATTCAAGCACTAAAGAGTATTTCTAAGTATGGATAAGCACATGCATTAGTAAGGGAACAGAAGTTAATGCCCAGTTTCCTTTAAAACGAATTCTGTGTAAAACACTTGGTTAATGTTTTTACATCACCCTAGTAACGTGATCAACATTACCATAGAAGCATCTTATATGGAAAGACAGATCACTCTAACCTCATGAAAAGGTAATTCTACTTCTATGACTCATGGCCATAAATCCACACTTGTGGAGTGAAATGGACAGACACCAACCATCCTGAGCTCCCAATGATGTCAGGTTAGTTGGCTTTTCAGTATATGTAAATTTAGAAAAAAAAAAAAACAAAAACGAATCCACAGCACATGTCATACGTAAATTTATAACCCTGCAAAGTTCAGCCTGTTCTGAGCAATTAACACAAAATTACTGCCAGAGCTGTGATATATTAGAATAAATAACTCTTTAAAGAGATACAGATGTTAAATGTGTATGTGCCTTGGAGAGTCATGTTAAACATTTAAAAATAACCTCAGTGATTATTGGTGTGTTTAGATTTCATAAGATCTAGGACTGGCAGAGGACTCTGTGGCTCTTGTTCTGTACCACACCACATGTGTGATCTGGATTAAATTTCAGAGGGAGGTCCCTTTTTTTCCCTTCTAGACTTTGACTTAGTAAGAGTGCAGAGAGCTAAATTCAGAAGCAGGGTAGGCATATGGATCTCCAGAAACTGCATGGGTCAAATTTAACAGTGACTAAATATTGGTACACACTACAAGGCTGGTGTCCAAGAGATGTAAATCATCGACTTCAGTGGTTGTTCTTCAGAGTATGTAAGACGGGAATCAACCTAAGGCAACAAACTGTTCACAGATAGGTGCTGAGCAGAGTGACCTGCACAAATTTAACATGTACAGGCTTATAAAATGAATACAGTATTATCTGCCTGATGGCAAAGAGCAACAATATCGATGGCAATAGCAGCCTCAATTACAAGCATTGTGACAGTGGGCTGTTAAGTTTTTCCTTTCAAACTCTATACTGTATATATCTCTACCCTCCTCAGCAGGTAAACTACAGTTTGAAGCTGAAAAAGAAATTCCCTCTCACCCCAACTGTGTCACAAAAACTGTTCTGGCAGAGAAATATGAAAGCCAAGAGTGAAATAAAACATTTCTTTTGCATTCTGTCTTTCTGGATAAGCAGAACTTGGAAGTATAAGAGTAAAGGGTGAGAGAAGTTAGAAACTACAGTTTTTCCCTCTCTGGCTCTTTTTCAGCCCTAGGTTTATTGTAGCCTCCCCTCCTACTCTGGGCCCCTACCCCTCTACTCAAAACATAAACCACCTGCACATCTATCAACCAATTCTCTTTCCTGCAGCTCCCAAGACTCCCAGCTCAGCCTAGTGTGTAACCAGTTCCTCCAAACTCAGTCACATTTCCCAATGGTGCTGCCCTCAGCACGTGCTCCATAGGTTCTGCAGGAAGGCTGAGTGCATGGTTACCAGCAATTATTCCAAAAGCACCTAATGTGACATGGATAACTAACAGAAGAGTTTAAGATTTAACAGTTCCACCCAAAAATATAGGTTATCTTCCTTCACTTCTTCCTCTTAAGCATCTCCAGTACACTTGTTTGCATGCTTGCTGAGAGCTGAATTAGCTGCAGTTATTGCATTTTATCACATGTTCCTCTTTTAGGAATAATTTACACACAATGAGAAACTTACACCACGATATAAGTCATTGTTAAGTTTGTCTCAGTCTTCATTGTAATAAACACTGCTTAGAAACCACACATAAATTTGTGGCTTTCTTATGCCACCAAACAGCAGACAAATACAAAGTACCGGGCCATTCTTTGAAGTGCTAAAATCCTGTCAAGAAAAAACAGACATGGCACAAAGAGTTGCTTCAATTCCCAATTTGTGAGTGAGAACCAAGGAGTTCGATCACAAGGTAGTTTTCCCATTTTAAATGGACAGGAAGCCCAACCCATGAAGCTTGTTGGGAGATCTATAATATTCCACACATTCTCATTCAGTGGAACATTTCATAACTAAGAGTGAAAACTGTTTTCTTTAAAAGAGAGAAAAAAAAAAGACCCTTAAAAAAAAAGTAATTAGCAAAAGAGTCTGTTTCAAACTTCTGGCACTAAAAACCCTATTGCCATTGTTCCAGTAAACTCTAACTGCCTCATAACTGTTCCCACTGGACATGGGTGAACAAACCCCTGTAACGTAAGGCTTCACCAGGAGCAAGCAGCCCATTGAGCTCGAGTTCACGTTCTTAAGCCTTGGAAAAGACAGAAAGCTTCCCATTACCTCATCTTTCATCAATCTGTTAAGAAGCAAACCAAATCAAAGTTATGCCCTTCAGCCTTTCAAACACATTCTGACTAATCTGGGCTTTAATTGGAGCATGTGTGGTTTAGTTCATCTCCCAGAAGAAGGTGTTGTTTTCTTGCTAATATGTATCAGAACCTTTCTCTGGACTGTAAGTTTTTAGATGGTTACACACAGCTAGAGAGCCCAAATCACGGATTTTGATCAGTAAACAGTTGGTTCATAGAATCATGGAATGGTTTGGGTTGGAAGGGACCTTAAAGATCATCTTGTTCCAACCTCCCTGCTGTGGGCAGAGACACTTCCCACTAGACCAGGCTGCTCAGAGCCCCATCCAGCCTGGCCTTGAACATTTCCAGGGATGGGGCGGCACCCACAACTTCTCTGGGCAACCTGTTCCAGTGCTTACCACCTTCACAGTAAAGAACTTCCTTCTAATATCTCATCTAATGCTATCTTCTTTCATGGAATCCTAGAATCATCAAGGTTGGAAGAGACCTTCAAGGTCATCCAGTCCAGCCAGCACCACCACTATAACCACTAAAGCACATCAACCAGTGACAGATCTAGACACCTCCTGAACACTTCCAGGCATGGTGACTCCACCACCTCCCTGGGGAACCTATTCCAATGCCTGACCACCCTACCAGTGAAATTTTTTTCTAATATTTAATCTGAATTTCCAATTTTTTAAGTTTAAGGCCATTCCCTCTTGTCTTCTCAGTGTAGGTACAGCAGAAGAGGCTGATCCCCACCTCACTACACCCTTCTTTACTGAACACTGTACTCGAGTTCAAAGCCATTGCCCCTTCTCCTATCACTGCCTACCCCAGTACAACATCCCTCTCCAGCTGTCTTGTAGCCCCTTTTTAGGCCCCGGAATGTGGAAGCCAGAGCCTTCTCTTGTCCAGGCTGAACAGCCCCAACTCTCTCAGCCTGTCTGCACAGCAGAGGATCCCAGATTTGTCAGGCACAATTTGCCCGTAGAGAAGCTATGCTGGCTGTAGCAAATCACCTTATTTTCCACGTGCTTTAGCACAGCTTCCAGGAGGATCTGCTCCATGATACTGTCAGGCACACAGGTCAGGCAGACTGGCCTGTAGTCCCCTGGATATTCCCTTGTATAAATCATGGTTATGTTTCCCCTTTTCCAGCCAGTGGGAACTTGATTGGACTGCCATGATTTCTCAAGTATGATGGATAGTGCTTAACCATCTCCTTCAGGACGAGCAGATGCATCTCATCAGCTCCCATGGACTTGTGCACCTTCAGGTTCCTCAGATGGTCTTCAACCAGAACTTCTCCTAGAGCAGGCAGTTCCTCGTTCTCCCAGTCCCTGAAAACCTGGATTAATTTTCCTAAAAAGCTCAGAGGTAGACATTTCTTCATAAAGCGAGGCAAGAGGATTGTCTTTGACTCTACTCTTGTGAATCTCCATTCACCTAATACAGCAAACCGGAGAACACGATTTTACCAGAATAAAAAACAAGACAAATGATGGCAAACATCCCCTGCAGAGACATGCCAGAAATACTTATTAGATTGAATGATTCAAAAAACTGAAGTTTGGCTCTGGGGTTTATATCCTACAGTCCTGAGCTGGTAAAGATGGGAAATTGTGCCAAAAAGCTATGAGACTGTTCGAGGCAGAGGAAAATATATTCATCTGTTTTTTAAATAGGAACAGAAATAAACAGCAGCAAAATCTGCAGACAGAAATATAAGAGAAAATTATTAAAAGAGAAAAATTTGTTCAGGCCCCCCACAGAAACTAATATTCCCAGAAGATGATTTGGAGATACTGCCCTGAAATACCCTCATTTCTGATAAATCACAGATCAGAATACAGAGTCTGTGGAAGAAGACAGTTTCTTGCATCTCCTTTGACTTTTTTAAGGAAAACAGTGACCATCCATAGGAATGAAGATCATGAAAGGCAGTATTAGGGACTGTGGACAATTAAAGGGAGAGAACATAATGTGGAATCACTTCTTTTCATAGGCAACATGAGTGATGAAGGTTTCTGCCCCTAGTAAGACAGATTTCATAAATGACACTGATGCCTGATTTCAAGAGATACAATAAAAGGCAAAATTCAGTTCTTGCAATCTACTCTTCTACTAATCCTCTAACAGGTGGCTTGGTTCTTGTACATAATTTGGTCACTCAAACCCAGAAATGCCTAGTTCAAAGACCTTTTAATTCACATGTATGCATGGCACTTCCACTGCTTCAACACGAGCTGTGAACGTGCAAGGAGCAGCACAACACTGAGTCACAAAGCTGCGGGCTAGTTCATTTCCAGTAAGGAGAGTGAGAAATAAGATAGAACCCAAACGTAGGGTTTCTCTCACAGTCTCCTTCTATGAAATGTGGTATTTCCAGCATGTGTTTCTCAATCAAACCATTGGCAGATCAGCTTGTGTGAACAGCCCAAGGACAGTAACCAGATACTTGCTGGATGCATAGTAGGCAACACCGAGCAGAAGTGAAACAAGCTTTCAAATGCACTTTACTCATAGCAGCCCCATTCCTTCTCCCCCACTGACTAAAGATAGGACAGCACATTAACACTTAATATCCAAGTGTAAGTAGCCTTTCCATTTCCTCTCTCATCCTCCAAACAACAAGCACAATTCTTTGAAACGTTACGTGTTTTGCTTCTTAGATGAACTCAGCACTGTGTCAGCAAATGACAAGTACAAGAACTGGCGCCAAAAAGATGCAGTTATTATGTATGGCCTGTGCAGGACCTTTACATATTTCTGGCACTAAAATGTAACTCTGTTTTGCGTCATCTGGATGTGATTCTAGTATTTTAGCTAATTTGAAACAGCATTGCATGCAGTACGCTGTGTGGAGTTTGGCTCTTTAATGGTAAGCCAACATTAAGCAGATACTCAGTCTACCCACACCAAGGCTGCTGGAATTTCTATTGGAATGAGGATTATTCTCTTGTAATAGCACTGGTTTTGACTGCTTGTGGAAGGCTGGGCAGAATCATTAGAAGCAGATCATTAAAGCTCAACACGTTCCCAAAAGTCAGACTGAATTGGCTGGGCTGGAAGGCGGTTTATACATTTTCTATTTTTATCCAATAATAAAAACTTGGTTACTTTGGCCCAAATCCCACAGCAGGTTTCCTTACAGCAGCTGAGGGATGTGCCAACCTCCCTCATTGGCAGGGAGACCCTCTGCCTGTAAGTTGGGGTGGGCCAGGGCTTGGCCTCAGCTTTCTCTCAGTGCTTCCCCAGGAAGGGGCATTTGGATCATAGAATCATGGAATGGCTTGGGCTGGAAGGGACCTTAAAAATCATCTCATTCCAACCCCCTGCCATGGACAGGGACACCTTTCACTAGACCAGGTTGCTCAAAGCCCCATCCAACCTGGCCTTGGACACTTCCAGGGATGGGACATCCACAACTTCTCTGGGCAACCTGTTCCAGGGCCTCACCACACTCACAGCAAGGAACTTCCTCCTAATATCTAACCTAAACCTACTTTATTTTAGTTTGAAGCCATTCCCCCTCGTCCTGTCACTACCTGCTCTTGTAAAAAGTCCCTCTCCATCTTTCTTGTAGTTTCCCTTCAGGTACCAGAAGGCTGCAATTAGGGCACCCCGAAGCCCTTTTTTTTCCAGGTTGAACAATCCCAATTCTCTCAGCCTTTCCTCACAGGAGAGGTGCTCCATCCCTCTAATCCACTTGGTGGCCTCCTCTGGACTCCCTCCAACAGGTCCGTGCCCTCCCTGTGCTGGGGACCCCAGAGCTGGACACAGCACTGCAGGTGGGGTGCAGGTGGAGCAGACAGAAGGGCAGAATCCCCTCCCTCGCCCCGCTGCCCTCCCTGCTTTGGATGCAGCCCGGGATCGCTGTCGAGTTCCTCACCGTGACGCCGAGACTCCCTCCGTGCACTGAACGCCTTTTGCTTTCCGCTGCCGCGGGGCCGAGCGGCCGCGCCGCCGCCAGGGGACACTGCGGGCACGGCCTGGGGACACCGCGGGCGCGGCTTGGGGACACTAAGGGCACGGCTTGGGGACACCGCGGGACCACGGCCGAACACGGGGGGCCGAGCGGCCCGGCCCGGCCCGGCCCCGCACAGCCCCGGCAGCCTGAGGGGAGAGCCGGCATGGGAGGCGCTGCTGCCGGCCTCGCTCGCCTCCTGCCCTGGGACACCGCAGCCCGGTCACCCGGCAGCGCTGGGCTGTGCCTCCCCGGGGGCTCTGGCCGGGTGTCCGGAGCCCGGTGTGCAGCTCCTGCCCGAGGAACACCCCCGGGAGCGGTGCGGGAGCGCACGGACACGGGCTGCACGTCCCAGCGTGTGACTTCCAGGCATGTCAAACCTGCGCCGCGCTATGGCACGCACGGGGACTTCCCCTCAGCTCAGCGAGCCCGGATCCAGTAAATGAAAATTCTGACCCTGCTAGTTATCTGGATGGAGAGTCCCTGAGGGCAATTTATAGACTGTGTTTTGTGACTAACGATCACTGGGCCACTGGGATTTTCTGAAGGCTTTCAGGTATTGCCCGGCCAACTGCCTTAACTGGAGTGGAACATGAAGATGACAGCGATGACAGGCAGCAAAAAACTCCATGTGCATGGAGCCTATTCCACTGCATGGATAAGATACCAAAACGACTCGATACCAAGCATCTCCAGTGATAGCTGCACAGCCACTGCTGTGTGCACCCACTGAACAGAAGCAGTGGGCCAGAATTGCAGACTAACTGCCAGCCCTGAGCCAACAGCTTTAACATGTGTCCTCGGAGCACATGCAGAAGCACTAGCTCAAATCCCCCGAGTGATACGGCCATCAGAGCAAACACCGACTTTTATAGCACAAGAATTGCTACACATCGATCTTGCCCAAGTCACAAAGATGAAAACGCTGCACAGTCATGCAGTTTCCCCACCAGCACTGTTCCAATGTAGCCCTGAATAAAAAAAACCTTTATTATTGGCTCTGCTGCTCAGCAAGGCTGACTATCCCATCCTGTCAATTCACCTGCGTTGCTTCCCACACAGAGGTTTTTCATTTATTGCACACTGCACTGTGCCACACACACTTGGTCTCGTGTTTATAGGTGCACTCGGAGAGCAAGCACGCACAGTGATTCTGTAAGAAACTCAGAAGAGAGTATGTGTAGCAAATCACACCATCTCCTGATAGTCACTTCAGTACAAAGATTGGGAGGCAGCTCAAGGAATAGTTTGATCATTATTAAACAATAATCTGGTCTGCTGATTCTACTGTAGAACTGGAAACTTCTGGCAAGAAGTGAGCAACAATCGTCTCCGAGGTCATCTTGACAGGAGTGGCCTCCCACAACTTAAGCCACATTGTCTTTGAAATGATGACAGAAGGAAAATGTAACTGCTTCTTAAAAGCAAGCATGTAAACTCACTAACACAATAGTTAAATGGTAAAACATTACCCCCAATCAGTCTCACTCATTTGGAAGCACAACCTATTTCATTTCAAGTGCAATTTCTCTTTTTAACAGCTTTATCTTAATGCTTTTAGTATTTTACTTGTACAGCTACTTTTACAATCTGTAGCCAACATTTCATTCACTGCTTTTCAGTCAATGCTTGGAGTTCCCTTAGAGAGACACATAAATCCTGGACTGCACTGATCATGCCTACTCAGCAAGAATAACACACACTCAGGGGCTCAAGCACTGTCCCCCAAGGCAGCAAGCTTGGTGTAAACTCTGGAAGGATTCCCTAGGCATTGCTTTTCATGTGATTGTTTCAGACCCTTACACAATATTATAGAGGGCAAGTCCTAAAGGAATTTATACTGCCAATTGGTTTTAGTTTGTACATGAATGTCACTGAAAAAATCAGAGAGAACTGAAATATGGGATATGTAGGGGAAAGTACATGTGATTCTGCAGAAACACTTAGTATTCTGAGGGCCTTTTTGGGAGCTAAACGTCACCTGAGAAAATTGTTAATGTTTTACAGTTCCCAAGGGAATAGTGTGGAACATATTCCTGCACGTCATAGACTCATGTCTCACCTGGGAGCCCTGACTCATTGCTTGGGTACAGTGTTCTGTACATCAGATGCTGTGTAAGACATGATTTTTCCACTGTACGTTATGCAACTTCTTCTGTAATAAAAACTGCATGAGGAAACGACAAGAAGCTCTCAGTTCCAAATGAGCTTATTCCATTTTATTGGCGCTGGCAAACCTTTCTGCAGAGTGGCACATGGATGGACTGCCTATCCTGCCTGATTCATGGGATTCAAATGCAGTGTGCATATTGTGATCACACTACAGCAAAGGCTACTTTAGGCTTTTGAAATGCTGAGAACAATTATGAAGGGTAATCTCTTACTGAGTATTATGATAGTACTGCTTTAGCAAGTATTAAGATAGAGGTGAAAAGGGTTTGTCACTTAATGCCTTCTCTTGAAGGCATGAATTTCTTTGAAAATAAAGCTGTGTGTGACTTCCAGAGGTTCACAACATACCCAAGAAGATACAATCATAAAAAATATCTCCATGTATGAAATAAAGAAGTCATCATTCTAATCACAGGAAAACTTCCAAATCAGTCATGAATTCTTCCAAGGATTTCTCCACCTTGCTTATTCCCAAAGGAAAGTGGAGAAGGAAAGGAATATTTTCAGGTTATTGCATCTGAATCACAAAAGCTCCAGAGGAACACGGAGCATTGAGAACAAAGCTCTGAGTAACCAGCTAGTTCAGCCTGGAGGAGAGGAGACTGAGGGGAGAGCCCATTGTGGTCTTCAACATCCTCATGAGGGGAAGTGAAGGGGCAGCCATTGATCTCTTCACTCTCCTGACCAGTGACAGGACTCAAGAAAACATGTCTGGGGAGGTTTAGTTTGGGTATCAGGACAAGGTTCTTCACCCAGAAGGTGTTTGGGCGCTGGGCAGTGGTCACAGCATGAAGCCTGGCAGAGCTCAAGGAGCATTTGGACAATGCTGTCAAGCACATGGTGTGATTCTTGGGGTGTCCTGTGCAGGGCCAGGGATTGGACTCGACACTCCTGATGGGTCCCTTCCAACTCGGGATATTCTGTGATTCTATGATCCATGTCAAAGTGGTCAGTTCAGGAGACCAGTGACAACACCACCACCGCCCATTAGCAACCAAGAGTTCAGCTATTACCAAAGCATGTTAACAAGCCAGCTGAGATATTTATGCTGCTGCCAAATGACAGATGAGCTGTCCAGTTTATGTATACAAATGCTGGATGCCAAATGAGGGTGAAGGGGTTCATAACCCAATGTATTCAGTAGCAAGCATGACCTCCTAATTCAAGGCATTCCCCAGCCTTTACTTCTGTCTCCCTGTCATAGCAACCTCCCCTCTTTCAGCTATGCCATTTCTGTTGTTTTTCTAAGTAATTCCAAACAGGATCAGGCAACTGTTGCTCAAAAAATGTTCTTTTTTCACACAAGATTTCTTTTCAGCCATCTACAGTTCAATGACCAAGTTTATTACATAGCCTATAAACATCGTGCTGCCAACAGAGGGAGAGCAGCAACGTGGGAGAAGGGTGGGAGCGAGAGGTTAAAACCTGCTTTAGCTGGTGTTGCCACCTAGAAAACTGTATGTGCACCTACCCTCTCATGCAAAGGATTGAAATTCTAGCCTAGGTAAGTTTTCACAGACAACCAAAGCTCATTTTTTCCTCTGGATGGCTGAAGTCTCTGTCCTTTCCCTTTCCCTCTCCCCAGTTTGAGTAGGAGCAGAGCATCTTATTTGAAACCCTGGCAGAAAGGCATTCCCTGATGACAAATACCACTGCCTTGAGGGGTGGAGAGGAGCAGGTTTCACCCTGGTGCTTCTCACAAGATTAAAACCAAAACTTCTCACTCTTTGACTCCACCAGCAACAAACCACAAGTAAGCACAGTGTGATATCTTACCTTAAAGCCTCAGTGGCCTTTCAAAGGAACCAAGACATTTGAGTGAGAACTGAAGTGGGTTAGGCAGAGGTATGTCCCTTTCTGTCGGTTCTGGTAAGCAATGGGCAGAGGAGCAGAGTGGTATCCATGCAGTCAAAACTGTGGCTGCTACATTTACCAGAAGCTATTTATCAGTGCTCTTACTCAGCTGGAATGTACCCACATCAACACCCCTACTGAAATCAATTTGTAAACTAGCTGTCATCCACACCCGTTTTGAAACTCCTTTGTACTGCCAAGATGGCATGAAGGTGGGGTATAGGGAAAGAAGCAGGTGTGATATTTTATTTTATTAGTTAAATTGGTAGGACCACGATTTTGAGAACAGCAAGGCAAATCATCCAAGCACTTAACAACATACAGAGCTGTTTGCAATTTTCCCTAAGATTTTGAGAAAATCTAGACTTCAATGTGCAGCTTCACAGCCTGAATATGGGTCTGTGCACACAAAACTCTTTTGCCCTCACTGGGAGTATCAGCACACAATTAAATTAAAATATTTAAATCCTCGAAATGCAGTGCTGTAACAGTAATGCAGATCTTTTTTTGCAATCTAAGAAAGTCCACTCCCATGCCAAATACACATGAATTAAACTCGCCTCATACAATTCCCTGAGTGGACTGAAGGTTGAAAAGAAGTCTGCTCCACTAAACTCCAGAGAATAACCCCAGAGAACTAACCCTGGGTTGCTAATTGAATGACATCAGAAAGCAGCCATCAGCCGTGTGCTGCCAATTTCCTAGACGCTGGAGAGCTTTGTCAAGAGTTGCATTAAATGATCTGTCATCAACTGAATATTAATCTCTCAGTGTTTTATTACTCAGACCTAAACAGGGCCTTCTGGAGGGCATGAATTATTGGCAATGGGAGGCAGTAATTACAAAGTGAGATATAGCGTAGAAAACATGATGAGCAAGTTTAAACGGTGTCTGGCGACCATTTAATATCGTGCTGGCAAACATTGCATGCAATAAAACCATTTTAGAGAGAACAGATATAATGCAGGAATCCAGCCTCTAAACAACACATAGGAACCCCAAAGCAGAAAACTACATTTTTTTTGTTTCTCACATTGAGGCATAACCCTCCAGGCTCTGCTCCTGTAACAGAGCAGTAGGTTCTGCCAATACCTTACGGATGTGCCGAGTTTCTTGAATGTGCTGCAGGAATGGACACATTTTTTAAGACGCAGTAATTTCTAGAAATGAGATGCCATATTCCATGGCCTGTCTTTTGGGTGCCATGTGGCTGATGAGAGTCTTGCTGAACGCAATGGTGAAGGGGATCCAAGCAAGAACAGAGGTTATTTGAGGAAATTTGCACTATTTGTGCATGACGTGGACACGATTCTGTTGTAGCTAAGAAAATATTTCAGTGCAGTGAAAACGAAATCCCAATGAATTATTACAGTTGATATACCACAACCTCAGCCAAGCATGAACAGACACTATGTATTCTTAAGGGATGGTAAAGAAAAATAAATCAAAGCACACTCATACAGGGGATCAGCTGTCACAGGTAGGGCAGATGGCTGATAAAAAGATAGAAAGCTTTGGAAAGCATCACTGAATTATTAGGAAGCCTCAATCCATGAAACACAGAACCAACTATTCCAAGTTACATGATACAGCCTGATGTTCCCACAGCCGTCGTTACTGCATGAGAAAGCACGAGTAAAAGCAGAGGAGTTTTGTTCAGGTGTAGCAGGGCATGGAAAGACCAGGAAAGTACTGGAGCATTTCCCTGAATTGCTACTCTGTGCAACAAATCCCCTGCCTTGAAGAACTTGTATTAGTAGGTAAAATGGGCAGGTGGTGCTGGGAAGAGGTATATTTAACCTGATAAATGATAAACAGAAATGTACCTTGCAAAGCACAATGGCCCTAAATGAAGAACGTTTGTTCATTAAACAGGAGTTGAAAATGCATAGCATAGAAGAAAAAAAGTCAGTATTGTCAGGGAAATTGGAATGTTCCTAAGCACAAAAAGTAGAGACTCTGCATATTGACTTGGGATAGATTTTTGCTTTCTCACTCGCTGATATTTTCAATTTACACTCAGTAACTGAATCACTGCTCTAGAAATGTTACTCATATAAAACACTGTTTCAGTATAAAACAAGCAGCAGACATGTAATTAGATTTGTATTAAGAAATATTATTTATTAATAATTAACAAATATTAATTTGTTAATGTAACAGTTTAATATCCTTGTGTTATCATTTGTAATAGTATATTCCTCAAGCTTTTGAGACCAACCCAGGAAAATGACAGCTAAGAGTCTCTGCATATGCATCTGATGTCAGATAGTGAGATAAAAGTGAAATTGAAAACACATTATCTGTTTTTTCTTTTGAATGTATGCACCTCGTACCTGAAAAGTAAAATGATTTAATTTTCCATAATTTAATTTTCCCAAACATTTTAAAATGTATAACTTAGTATCAAAGTAATTCTCTACAAATACGTGTTGTTTCGTGAATTTGTAGTTGGACATGTATAGAAAAAAAAAAAAGATGGAAAACCAATTAGTTAAAACTGTGGGAATTGTTTTTCACGTGAATTAAATACAATATTTTGAGCTTTGCAAAATATCAATCAAAATTACATAAAAAGCTGATAATCTAATAATTTATGGGGAAAATGTTTTGATTACACAATCTCTTAACACAATGGTAAAAGTACAGGTGTGTTCACACGTGAGTGTCATTCAGCATTTCTCATAAAAAGCCCAACTGATCATGTAACTTTATATTAGAGCCCTCAATCACCCATATTCCTATTTCTGCTCCTCTGTTTGAATTGTGTCCACAGGAAGATCCTGTCCTTGCTGCAAGCTGCTCTGCGTGGGCCGACTTCACGGACTCTTTGATCTGAAACTCCAGACGGAAGAAGTGTGGAAGCACCAGCAGGACAAAGGTTCAAACACAGGAAGGCTCCCTCAACATTTTATTCACCTGGAAAACAGGACTTCTGTTCTTATACAAACAATATTAAGTTGTAGTCAGTAATTTCCTCACCTGTATGATCAAAAAGATTCTTTCATATTTGATTGCTCTTGGCTATTTATCAAGTCCTTAAAGAGAGCTGATGAATCACCTGCCCCCAGAAAGGCATGAGCCAGGGTGCATAACCTCTCAGTCCACTGCCACAAGAGGTCTTGAGTCCATACTGGAACTTAGCAAACAAATGGGATGACCAGAATTTACAAGGGAAATTCCTAGCTTATGTACTATTGTCATTTACAGTAAGAAAAGAAAGAAAAAAAATATTCATCTCTAGAGATTATTTACCTTGCAACCCAATAGTGCACTTGGAAATTACTGTACCCTAAAACAGCTCTGATAAGCAAAGATGAAACTCAAATAGCTAAAAGGGAACTAAAAGAGCTCTTGCTTAGTATCAAATCCTGTTTTAAAACTTTCTGCTCTTAAAGACATCCTGTTTATATATTTAATCAATGAACTGGATGTAAGACAAACAAAAATGGCCTGCAGTCTTCTGTGAGATGCATGTTTGCAAAATTGGAGTAACTCAGCTTTCAAAGTAAACAGCTAAACAGCTTGGGAAATTCCCCAAATTCCTGTTAGATTTTGTTTCTGTTTCTCTGTGAACAGTGTTCCAATTTTTTTTTTCTGGGAACATACCATGGTTAAATGGTAGGCATTTAGAAAAGAAAACTCCCTTTCCTTTCCGCTCTTTCCTTACATGGATCTAATCAAAGAATTCCATTTGATAAGAGACTCTGCCTCTGACAAAACCTTACATCTGACCTCCTATCAAAATGAGTTTCTGGATAATGCAGTCTCAGGGGATTGCTTTGTTTGTTTTAATATCTGCTTTCTTTTAAGGTTTAATTGCAAGCCTTCTCCAAAGAGAATAAGGACATTGGGACAGGAAGAAATATTTTGGATCACCGAAGTACTCAATTTGTCCCACATGAAATATGCAACCTTCATCCCAAAACTGAGTGGGTTGCACACACACATGCCAACCTTCAAAATTGCTCATATACATCATTTCTGCTGGAAGGCTTTCTGATGTCTTTCTTCTGACAGGCAGAAACTTCTTCACATATATATAGCTAAAAAACAAGTACAAATTATACCTATTTATTCTTCTACTAACACTACTACTTCTCTATGACAGCTCTTTCCCTAACATTATCTTTACTTTGATGTTATTACACAGACAATGATCCCACCACTTTTCAGACTTTGTCTCTGGAGTCTCAAAAAAAAAAAAAAAAAAAGATTCCCCTTATCTTACCAGTAGCCCTTCTATGTACCTATACTACTTCTGGTTCATCTTTCTTTATCATGGTTGAGCAAAAAGGTATTCACTATTTCAGATGAGGTTTGACCAGGGTCTTGCATAATTACATTGATATTTCTCTCTCTAAGAACACAAATACGCAAAGAAATTACCTCATCCCTATGAATCTGAGTTCCCATTTGTCTTCCTTTTTGCTTCACTGCATTGCTGCCTCAGCATCAGTTGCTAACATGCTTTTCCTCATTCATTCCATTGGCATTTCCAACTCAAGAGTCTCCACCTTGTGACAGAAATTCTTGTGAATAGTTCTGTAAGTCTGTGACGGTACACTTTGCATTGTGGCAGGACTCTAGATAATCCCTTCTAGGTTCCCTTGCCCCGAAAAGGCTGGAGCAGATAATCTTTCAGGGTTCCTTCCAACATGGGCTGTCCTGTGACGCTACAAGTCTATGAATAACAGCATTTCTATTCCCTTCTGCAAGGTCATGCAGTCTCTTTTGCAGGATATTTCAGTCTTCATCTGCAGTAATGGTCCCTTTGTATCCAAAGTCTTTACCAAAGATACTGAACAAGAGAGGTCAGTGATCAGTCCTCAAGAACCTCCACTTATAAACAATTTGTTAGCCTCCTAGCTAGCTTTTCCAAAATAACTTCTGGCATTTTCCTTCAGCTAATTCTACTGTTTCAATAGCTACTTCTATTTTCCAATTCTTGCACAACATCTCCAGCTGAAGCAATTGTATGTTGTATGGCATTGTATCAAATATTTAAGCAGAGTCTTGTTGCTTATTCCTTATTGTCAATTATTTACGTAAGACATAATAAATTAGTACTCTCAAGGTTTATTTTACAATGGGCAGACAAATTTTAATAATTTGCTTATCCCAAGAGAGACCACTTATAACCCTTGCTTAGAATTTCAAGAGCTTTGATATTTTAATAATTTAGAATAATGAAAACATGACAACAAGCTCATTATGAGACAATTAAAGGAGAAAGGTCTTCCACCTGGCTGGAGACATCTCTCCACACTGTGTTCCGAGGGGAATGGTCTGGGGTGGGTTTAATTGGACTGCACCCAGATGGGTGTAGCAAGCTCTACCAGCAGTCTGCAGAACTTACGAAACATATACAGTAAAAGCTCTCCTACTGCAGACTTAAAGCAAACAGACATTTTACAGATGTCATTTTCTCTTTGGCTACATGAAGAAGCTGCTTCAGGATGAGTTTAGCTGTGACACTGAAGCATGGTAGCCATTCAGTGCTGACTCCACGAATGACTATTTTCATTCTGCACCAAGACCTTTGTGGTTTAGCTTTTCCTCTTCTAAAGAGAACAGTAATGATTCCCTCACAGCAGACCAAACACATAATTAGCAGGAAACAGGTTTTTGCAAAAGCTATGCCAGCTATTTTCACAATACATTTGATGTCATGATTTCAAAATTCTGCAGTGAAAAAAATTCCTACTCTATCATTACGGGTTTCTTCCATAGGAGCTATGTAGGAAAAGAATACTTGAATGATTGCCAGAAATGGAGCATGCACTCCCAGGGATGATTGTTACTATGGTTTCTTTAGCAAGAATTACCCACTTCCAGTGAGCTTGTAGCTGTTCCTGAGTTAAATATTACCCAAGTGAGTAAGTGAAGTGCTGCATGTCCTCTGAGGCAACTGTAGGACTGTTTCTACTTCCAGTGAATCAATGTAAATCCCACGTTTCTGCAAAGAAAGAATCCAAATTCTTTCGATCCCTTATGGATGTGTGCCCACACCACATGCTGTATGTACATGTAAGATGTTTCTCCAGTGACCACTTGACAGTAACCCAGGGTTTACAAACAGAAAATTCCTACCCTCCTATAAAAGAACAACATTTAGTCTTTGTGACGGTAAATAAAGCCACCACTTCTCCTGCTTATCAGACATGCTTCCTTCCTGTAACAGGAATTATATCACTGCATTGATGGGAAGAAGAGAAAAGGGATTTTCTTTAATGGCTGTTTTATCTATCACTTTCACTGAGACAGAAATTCTAGACTGATTCACAGATGGAAACCCCAAATGCCACGCAGCAAAGCATTCATCTATGGGCAGGAAACAGTATGGGTTTGATAGGCTACAAGTAAAGGTTATGCCACTTTTAAGTACGTTTTAGAAGACTGCACGGACACCTTTCTTAATACTCGAGTGACAAAACAAGGCACACATCAAAGCCTTTAATCATATACAGGGTGTACCAGTGAAGTGCAATTCCTACATGGCCCTGCAGATTAGCCTTGACTCTCTAATGCTGATTCCATTAAGTGATGTTGTCACCAAGCTGTGTAGAAACAGAAGGAAACAGGAAGAAGAAAAAAAAGTGGCATTTGAAATAATGAGAATACAAAGGCTGGTGCAAGTACCAAATGCAGATGAGATCAAGAGGCGTTACAGAAGCAGCACTAAATTACAGTAACTGGTAGCAGGGCAAAGAACAGAAAGTCTGTAGAATAGGCTAGTTTAAATATGTTTTTAAAAATATGTTTAAATATTTTAAACATATTTTTAAACATCTTTTAGCAAGACTGCATGAGTACATGAAGACACTTGCAAATGTTCACAGGCGTGAATGTAAAATACCAGTGGGAAAGAGCAAGACTTTCTAATAAGCTCTCTTGAGGTATAACAATTGATCTCTGTTACACGAGCAGTTCTGGGAACCTTGACTTTGTGTTTCTGTTGATTTTTTGAGCTTTGGAAGCTAAAATTAACTTTTTAAAATACAAACATTTTAAATCTGATCCAACAAAACCAGAAAGAAATTAATAGATAGATAGCTGAACTGGATCCTGTTTGTTCCTGGAATGAATACTTTTGTCTGTGAATAGGTATGCAGTAAGCACTTTGCTTCTTCATTAGACTCATAGAAAATGCAAAAAAAGAAATCCACACTAACTGAATCTAGACAAAGTGTAACCTTCATTGTGAACCTCAGAGGCAAAATCCAGCTTTGTTAGCAACCCTCATCTACGTGACACATCCACAAAGAGGACTGCAACGTACAGTGTGCTTCACATGAACCATAATCTGAATCTAGAAAAGATCTTCCCTATATACCTGCATCTGAAAATCATGTGGATGTAATACAGACCACATTTTTGTGGGGAACGAGTCAAACCAACCGGAAGCTTTTTGAAGCTACAGTACATCAAGTGGGATTTTAGCCATATATAGATGTGAAACCTCTGTTGTGATGGTGTAACACTGCTGCAAAAGGAGAGGTTTGGATCTGAAAAAGGATTTTCTGTTGCTTCCTTAACAAATGGGCTTTTTCCTTTCTGTTCTCCTTTCTGGTTCCCTATTCACATAAAAATTATCCCAGGCTCCAGAACATGCTTTCTGTTTTGAAGGTTCCTGTAAATCAATATCCTTACGAACAGCTCCTGCAAGAAGCGCAATCGCTGCGTGTGTAGGGATACATAAGCCTGTGCTTTAACAGTTCACTGTCCTTGTCCACCCATGATTCAGCTATGACATTAATTCTATAAACATATCAGAATGTTGGACTTATTTGGCTTGGGATACTAATTTTGCTCACTTCTTTTACTTGAGGCTCCCAGCTGCCTTTGAACATTACTCACACAATATACTGATTGGTGAGGTGCCTTGGTTTATTTATCAAATAGAAGAATGATGCAAAAGGCCCTTTGGAAATATTCCTGGGAAAAAAAGTGATGCAAGAGATGGAGGAAGAAGCTACCCATGCCCTGCTGTTACTAATGGACATGATGCACAAGCTGGAGCTACAGCCTGCGGTTGTGGGAAAAAGTGGGGACAGTGAGGGCTTCCACAGGGCTCCCAGCCCTTCCAAGGAACAGCAACGTATCCTTGCACTTAAATTGTCTCCATCACACAACATTGCTGGGAATTCAGCTGTCTTCCCCTGTGCACTCTGCATAGACGTTACACAATTGATAAAGCAATGAACTCCAATGCAGAAACCATGGAGTCAAACTTTTACTGCAGAACAAGAATGGCGCTTGCTGATGGAGAGTGTACCACAGAACTTGGATATGACACCAAGTGATAAGCTGGAGTCAGTTTCTAGACAGATGTTTAGAAGAATAAATGTCTAAGGAGGAGGATTTTACCCAGGGAACTCTATCTCTGCTTCTAGAAGAGTGCATCTGTGGAACAAAATTCTTTAGAAGGATTCTGCTGGGATGGACTGTCTTGGACTAGATGGGTGATCTTTCCTCCCATTTTTGAAGGTCCACAGGGCTCCATATGCGAGACCAGCTTTTGTAGAGTCCTGACCTCAATTAGATACTTTCCAGTCAGCTGCACGTACCTAGTTATGAGATATTAAACATTCCTTCTCTCCCTTCATCCTAAACTACGGCAGATTCTCCCAGAGTGAATGTTGTTCATTTCCACCATGCTCCATTACATCTCTACTCTGCCCAAATTACACAGTGGCATCCAGTGCCTGAGGAAATGTGGGGGTGTGGATGGATATATGGAAGCTAGCTTCCTTTCTTAAGGGTGCCATACAGGATAGTACCAAGGACATTACTCAGAATTTGTATCTTGAACTGTACTGAGACTTTTGCTTTCCTAGGCAGGGACTGCAGCAGATTCTCTCTGTGGGGTGACTCGGTTCTTAATAGACCATAAGGAACTTTGAAAGACAGCATTTAGGCTGCAGATGCAAATTCTAGAAATTCTCTTGGGAACAACCTAACAAATAATTTAAAGAAGCCAACAGCTCATGTGGAGTTTCTAGCCTAAGACAATGGAATGAGAGGGCCCTTTAGAAGGCAGAGTTGATTACATAGTTTCCCCAGTTCTATCTCGGCAGTGATCAGCAATGCACCATTCTACTAAAGAAGCTAAAAAAAAAGTATTAAAAAAATTAAAATTCAGACATTTCTGATCATATTCCGATGATAAATACTGTGATCCTGGTGAGGGGAGAAAGTAATCCCATGAGTTTAATTGAAAAAAATCCAAATGCTGAAGTGAGAGAGTTGGCAACGAGGTGGAGATTTTTATTATCCAAAGGTGCTCTTTGACTGGGAAATAATGTGAGAAAAAGTCTCTTCGCTGGATCCCAAGCTACAGTATCCACATTTCTAGAGGTTGACACTACTAGGAGTCTTCAGAGAAAGTAAACACATATTTCTGTGTATTTCTTAGTAACACTGAAATCACACTTCCTTCTTGTAACTAAAAAGTTAAAGAAAACACAATGTTTTTCTTTCAAGCAACTATCGAACACCTTTGGTGTGGACATAGAACAGAATGCTTAGCAAAACTCAATCCACAGACATAATATTCCAGAGGTAATAAGCAAGATGAGGGAAGGATGAAGATATTTGTTCATTTCCAGTGGGTGCATTAAAAGAGTAAATTTCAAAATCTGCTTTTTTAAACAATGTGTAAAACCATATAACTCTGCTTTTCTTCCACACAAGGCAGACAATCATCATCAGAAACTGGCCAAGCCATATTTTAAGATATAAAACACTCCAAGGAGTAATGCCAGCAGGGCTGATGATTTGGAATATTAAAGACTAAGAAAACTCTTTTGTTACACACACTTCAAAAAACGAACCAATGAAGAGGCGATAAGTAAATAACAGAACAACTGACGGGAAGGTTAGCATTAGACTTTGGCACTGACCAGCAAATAAAAAGCAGAGATGCTATGAGGGCACTGATTATTGAAGAAGGTGGAGAACATTTTAAAGATGAGACATTGCTTTTATTAACCAAACCTGTTTAGAGAGATAAAACCCAGCAGCCAGATCATGACATACATGGGTGACAAGTGACAAAGGGTTACTGGCAGTGGACGTGTGGGAGAAAGGCATCCCAGTCCAAGGTTGGTACTTTTCCCTGTCTACATTCCATCGCTCCATAGTGGGCTGCACGGCACTTTGACATTTCCAAAGGCAAAACCATGGCTTGAAGAGTCTACCAAGTAAGAAGCTGCTGTTCAAATCGTCTTTTTTTCCATGCTGGTGTTTTCCTGAGATTCAGAAGACTGTAACACTTCAACGTGGAGAAGAGCTGAGTGGTCAAGTCCAGCTCTCTTTGATGGAAGATCTGCACCCTAAGTAAGCAGTTCTTCAAACCTCCTGTTAATGGCACTTTCACACATCACAGTTAGAGGTGATTGAGGAGAGCACTCATCTTGGTAGGCAGCTGGCAAGTGCATCAGGCCTTGGTATGGTCACAAAGTTCATGGTGCAGTGCAAGAGTGGACAGATCTTTTCATGATCCTTCAACACTTCACTCAAGTGTTTCATTTCATCTGTTAGCTTTCCGATTTCTCTTTTCAGGGAGGTATTTTCTTGCTCAAGAGACTCATATTCCTGGAAGGAGGGGAAAGAAAAAAAAACCAACTTACAGTCAAAACATTCCTTTCAGTGCTTCCACCTTGAGTACATTCACATAACTGTAGAAAAACAGTGTGGTTTCTTACTACAACTTACGAAGCGCTGAGGAAAGACAGACACAGCCTGGGTGCTGGAACCGGGCAAGTGCTTTACGACCCGTGCCCCGACCACACTGCAATTCCTTTCATGGCCCTGAAGACCAGGAGGTGCCGCTGGCCCTCAGGAGTCCCCCAGGAGCCCAGGGCTGCAGGCATGGATGGCTGTGTCCCCATGGTGGCCTCTTCCACCCTGGGCTGCCTCTGCTGGGAAGGACCAAAATGGACTCTGCACTGTGAGATCAGAGAAAATGAAAGCACTGGCTGCCGAGAGGTGTTGGGAAAACCCAGTGCCTGGCACTGCTGGTGAGAGAAGGGCAGCCCCTGCCCCAGGGCAGTGCAGGGAAAAGCCATTTATCCAGGCTAGCACAATGTGGCCAGTGCTCTCCTCCAGGCCTGCCAGAGCTTGTAGCCACCTGCTCAGCCGCCCGAGAACTCAGGAGGAGGGAAGCACCATGCCAGCTTGATGCCAGACTCATTTTGTCATCAGAAGGCCAGACCACTGCCTGGGTTATCCCTGACCTGGCTGCTTTTGAGCTAAGGCTTCTCTGGCAATAAATAAGCTGCTGTTAACTGCAGGGGAGTTTTGAATTGCTCTGCAGCATACACGTGATGGATGCAAGACTCCTGTGTCACGTTTTTTGATAACTGTGGTTTTCAGTGTCCCTGCTTCTAAGCCTTCTCATCCCAAAGAGGAGAGAGCTAGAGGCTCAGAGCCAGCCCACTGAAAACCTGCAGATGTCTCGCTGCTGCCCCAAGGCTCAACATCCACCCACTCAATCTCACCTCCCTGGGAAAGCTTCAGAGCAAATTTCAAAGCCTACACGTGCCTTAAAAGGCAGCAGGGAGAGCCTCTCATGCAATGTTCTTCTGGGCAGCCTGGCAGTGCCTCTGCTCCCCTTTGCTGCAGAACTTTGGGTTCCTTGCTCTCCCTCACACCCTTCTGCCACCTCTCACAGAGTAAAACAGAGACAGTCCTCCTAACACAGTATTGGAGCCAAACTCCAGCCAAGTTGTCCCACCTTGATTGTCGTTCTGCTCATCTCTTTTTACCCCAAACCCCGTGGTCCTGGGTTTTGGAACAAGTGTTACTGTCCCATTGCTCTGTCCCGTTTTCAGGGGTGAGACTGTCACATTGCTCTTGCTAAGAACTAATGTCTATTCAACCAGATCTGCCTACACCTGGCAAAACCTGTGTACCTCAGAATGAAGATTCCCAGCATGAGGAAGATCCTCAAGTTCAGGAGAAACATCAGAGAGGCTGCAGAATGGCACAAGGCCCAAAAATGATTCCACAAGAGCCACGGGTTACCCCTTTTCAGAAGTACCCTGCACCTGGCTTTCTCAGGCGCTGACTCAGAGGAGATCTGGGAAAAACCAAGCCCAAAACTCCCCACATTTTCCCTCTTAGTCTCTGCTAACTGTTGGCAGATCCTTCCACAGTGAGAAAGAAAAAAGCCTGTGATGAACCTTCAGAGCTGAGCAACTGACTCAGCCACAATGGCAGCAGCAAAACTGACACTTACCCCAAAAGCTGACTCCTGGCTACAAGAGCACTGTTGTGTGAGGTAACATCCAAAACCAGAGAAAAGGGATCCCTGTCCTCCAGTGTTTGCGCTGGGGATGCAAGAAAACTGCACCGCATCGTGATACTAAGAGCTTCTGGAAGAATCAGTTACTTTCATTTCATTTATTTTTAAACACCCACTGTTACTTATCAAAGCATACAAGTGTAATAGTTAACCAAGCCGAGCTCTCACGCTTACAGGTTCTCAAGTTCCTAAGAAGCCTTTTCAACTGGATATGTCTGGGGACCCCGTTGCTGAGTGGCAGTGCTGACACCACAGTTTTAGAACTGATTTAAGCCAGCATTGCCCCTGCATGGTCCCCTCCTCGTCCACCACCTTCTACCTTGTAAGACAGCAAGAATTCATCCACTGCCATAGCAAATGGGACAAGCTTAACACTAATACGGAAGAAAATGGTCCTGGTTGAGCCCAAAGGATCCCTGTGATCCCATTCTTTCGGTGGTCACGGGATGAGCAAAAGAGGGAGGATGAGGCAAGGGCTGGACCATGTCTCTCTCTTCCTAGCAGTGTCACTGAAGGCAGAGCTGCACTGTCCAACAGCAGCATCAGTGTCTGGGAGTTCCCGACCAGGCATCCCACAGCACGCCTTCCTCTGCCTTACACCCCCAGCTCTCTGAGAGGGATTAGTGTGAAGACAGGCCCACACCTGCTTAAGAATTCCTGTTAATTGTAAAGTCCCGCGCTTGGTACCCAAGCTGTGCCCGCAAAAAACACGAAGTACCCATTCACCTCATGAAGTTTATCTGCCTTTTGAGTTTGCTTCTTCCGGCTCCTCTGGGCAGCAACTCGATTTTTTTCTCTCCTCCTTACTTTCCTGTCGTCTTCTTCATGACTCTGGAAGACATCAGCATGAAACACATCGCTAGTTTGCAAGGTGCACACAGAGATGCCCGAAGTCGGGTGTGCAACTTTCTGAGAACGAACACTTCCAATTTCACAGCGCTGATCCCCGGCCTCCCAGAGACCGCATGGTCCCTGCAAAGGGCAGCGCATCCCTCTGCCCCACCACACAGGCGGACCCGAGGCGGAGGGGTGGATGCCGGCAGGGTGCCCAGGGGATGCCGCAGAGCCCCGCGGGCAGTGGCATTGCCGCTGACGGGGAAAGCGGCGGGGACCGGCGCTCCCGCTCTGCCCGGCGGGCAGCACTTTGCACCTGCCTCGCCGAGCGCGGCCGACGGGGCGGAGGTGCGAGCAGCGGGGAGGAAAGCCCTGCTCCCTTCCCGGCTGCCTGCGGCTGGGGAAAAGCCTCTGACCGCGCCGTGCCCCGGCAGCTTTCCGCGCACCGCCGGCGGCTCGCCCGCTCTCCCACCTGGAAGAGCCGGCACGGCGGCCGCCTCCCGGGAAAAGAAGGGCCGATGCCCGGGGGCAGTGGGCACTCCCGACGCGGCGCTGCTCGGCGTGACTCAGCCCCATGTGCCCGCCCGCAGCGCCGACCCCCGCTGGTCCCT
>VWZT01006093.1:159809-181673 GCA_013397055.1 Pachycephala philippinensis | reverse complement strand
AATTCCGGAGTGTCGTGGAGCTGTCGGAGAGGTGCGAGGCTGGCGGGGATCCCGGCGCCCACCCGTGTCCCGGGAGCGGGGTCCGCGCCTTGGCGGCGCCTTGGGGATTGACGGGGGATGCGCTGCCCTCCTCAGTCAGGCCGGCCCTGCTTGTCCTTAAACCTGGGCTCTCTGCGGGCTCTTGGCGTTAAACTTGGGTTCTCTGTGGTATTTCACGCTCTCACCATCTATTCCGTGCCTAGATTCCCAGGGTTTGTCTTGCCATGCCTGGGAGTTCACCCCGTTCAAGAGGTTTCTCCAGAGGAGCAGCGCAGTGTTACTTTGAAGGTAAAGCACGGCCTCTGAAATACTGCTGGGACTTTTCAGGACAGTCGACAGGATGCTCCGGTCTGCCTGATTTACCTTCAGGTCTGCCCGATTTACCTTCAGGTCTGCCCAGTGGCTTTTCTGTGCTCTGTAATGCAGGAGACCCAGCGGACCAAATCCCAGGCTCTCTCAGCACATCCATTTGTCCGTGTTAGTCCTTAAAGCAGAATTGTTCACTGGAGTCATCTGGCTGTATTACCGCAGTGAAATGGTTTAAAAATCCCAAGTGTGCTTTGCTTACAGCAAACAGCATGTGCAGATGTCCCTTTGTTGACATGGGAACTGGAAGGCAATTCTTTGTGGCCTTATCCCAAAAATCTCAGGGAGCTGTCTGCAGCCATTTAATGTTACCAAGCTATTAATGGGCCTTTTTTTAATTACCGCTGCTGCTACTGTGAAAAGTTAGCTTAGAAGTGGGAGTATTTAGAATAAGGGTTATATATACATATATATAATGAAAGGGTTACTAAATAAAGAAAGTAAATCCTTCAGGTTTCTAAAATCTGACTGCACAACTCACATTAATGGCAAGTTCTAAAGCACAGAATTTCAGAACAGTGAAGGAAACTCCAATTTAATTATAATACTGGGTTCATAACCCTTTCCTCTTGTAAGGGCAGTAAGAGTTGCATCTTTTATTCTTGCAGGATCTGGATGCTGCACTGCCTCTTATAGAACTTTACAAAGACAAATTGGTGGGGATTGGAGAAGTGAGTAGAATTCCATAACTTGTTTAAATCTCTCCAGCAGCAGCTGTCACTGGAATTAAAAAAACTGAGTCAATGCTTGTTTTTCTGTATGTGACAAGAATTACTATCAGCCTGAACAAGCACTGAGTCTGATTGGTAGTTCTCTTAATGTGCTTTCCCTTACTGATTTGCCTGATTCCCTCTTTTCCTTCATTATCATTATTAGAAAATAGATAGAATTTATGCTGATGGAGTTGTAGGAGGATTACATACTTATGCTATCTCGGGTTATACTGAAAGGCAGATCCTTCCTGCCTTCTTCTCTGACAAAGTTAGGCTAAGCTGTGATTTCAGTACACCACACTGACTTGTACAGTTCTTTTTTTTTTAATCCTTCATCTATCTGTATCCATCTGTTGTCTCCTGTCTTACATTTGTTTATAAATGAATTGAGGCTTTAGGATGGAGTCTGCCTCTATTTGTGTGTTAGTACCACAGGGACTTATGTCTGGTTCTGCACTGGCTGCAGAAAAAGCAGGTTTTGGCAAAGCTTGGTAGCTAAATTTGCCATGTTGTACTGTATATGAAGGACTTCTCTTCATGTAACTGTGAATGGGACTGCTTTGGCAAACTTTAAATTTTGCCTGAACATGTTTAGATTTAAAAAGTATAGAATTAATGGGTAATTTTTGCTAGAGATTGGACTAAATCTATGGGTTCAGGTCAGAAATTTTACTTATGTTGGAGCTCCATATTTGAGACTTAATCTGACATAATATTCAATAGACTATAAGCACCCAGAAAACCAGTTACAGACTAAAATGTTAAATACCCTTGTTAGTAGCTGTCTGCCCACAAATGCTTACATAGTTTAAAAGCTTATGGTTGAAAATGGATTCTTATTTTGGGTTAAGCTACAGCTGAGCTCATTTTAGTTGCAGTCTCTAATACATGTATTTTGAAATGCTTTGCAGTTTAGAAGGAACTTATGCCTTTATATGTCTAATTATGCTTTTGTTAACTGTTAGAAATGTAAAACCTTTTCTCTTCTCTTCTTGCACTGTAGGTTGGACTAGATTTCACTCCCAGATTTGCCAGCACTGATGAACAGAAGGAAGGACAAAGACAGGTTTTGATCCAGCAGATTGAGCTGGCAAGAAGACTGGATTTGCCTTTGTAGGTTTTGTTTATACTAGAAGGAGAGTTTGCCAGATCTCAGTAACATGTCTAAATACTTCCCAGGATTTATGGTTACTAAGTGCCCACAGAACTTTTCTTACGTGCATTAAACTGGCATTAGTGTCCTGTCAGTCTCCAGTTTGAGACTGAATTATAGAATTTTCCCTATGTTTGCACTTCTGTACAGTCATCTTATGTGCCCTGTTCTTGCTATGTTGTTCCTATATCTTCACTGTAGCTGAAATAATTCATATATATCTCTGGGCTTTTTTCTTGATAAAAGGTGTAATACAGATTAATTATTTTCATCCCAAGATACTGTTAGTTTGTTTGTGTTTGCAAAAAAAGGAAATTTGGCTAAATTTCCTAAAGCTCGGTCTCTCCTTGCTGTGCAGAAATGTTCATTCCCGCTCAGCTGGAAGACCAACCATTAACCTCTTGAAGGAACAAGGTATGCTTTTAATGCATTCCCTCTGCCATGGCTTTTGCCAGCAGGATTTCTCCAGTTGTGCCATCTCCTCATCAGTTTGTGTATGTTAAATTTGGGAGCAATATTGCAGAGATCCTGTGCTCATTCTGTGTGGGACCAAGGTCCCATTGGAAACTGACACAGCCCTACTGTTCCTTGCTAATGATTTGCTTTGCTTCATTTCTCCAAGGTGCTACCAAGGTGTTGCTCCATGCCTTTGATGGGAAGCCATCTGTAGCCATGGAAGGGGTGAAAGCTGGGTACTACTTCTCCATTCCTCCTTCCATTATACGGAGTGAACAGGTAACGTTCTGTCCTGTTTCTGGCTGGGGTCTGCTCCTTCTCCGTGCATTCCTCATTTTTAGTTTGGCTGAATTTCTGCCTGGGGCTTTTGCCTCAGCCAGACTTCGGAGGGGGAATTCTGGCTGAACCAGATCAGCTATTCCTGAGAAACAAGGGGGTTTTTTCTCATTTTATTGTGGTTTCCGGTGAACTCTTCTTCAGAAGCTTTTGTCACTGTATTGTTTTAGGGTAGGGACATGACATGTAGAGAAGGAGTAATTTCTGTGATAGGACTGGTTTCTGCGATAAGATCAGGAAATGTAAGAGAGGAAAAGGCTTGATTGAAGTGGAGGATGTGTGAGGGATGGATATAAATGAGGATGAGATTAGGAACTTAGGAAAGCACACTGGGGTTGAGAGGTAAAAGTTCTCATAAGAAAAAGATACACAAGTATTATATGCCCAAAACCCAGCAAATTAGAATTGCATTGGCAACTAAACATTGGGTGTTTTGTGCAATACAATTGCAGGATTTAATAAATAACAATGAATTCAGTGTTGAGATAATAGTACTTCAGATATTTAGAAAACAGGAGAACCCTAATTTGAAGGGACTTCTTGAGCAGCTCCTGGTGTTCTTGCTTCCATTGTTGATACAGTGTAGACAGTGGCACCAAAGCCTTTTGATATTGCCTTTAAATGCAGGGAATATCCTCCCTTCACATTTTTTTTTCCACAGGTTTAAGTGCATAAAGCATTTAATGGCTGTCTTATTTTCTTCAAGAAGCAGAAGCTTGTGAAACAGCTGCCTCTGGAAAATATGTGCTTGGAAACTGACTCTCCTGCTCTGGGGCCTGAAAAACAGGTAAATGATGGGAGGGAGGGACTTCTGTGTATTTGTATCCAAACCCACACCTGGTGGAGGTCAGCTACTGGCACAGGAGAGTGAAATAGTGTAAGCGTGGATACAAGAGAGGAAAGAGGCTACCAAGGGAAGGTAATCCAAGAAGAATGGATACATGTCATTTTTCTGCCACACATGCAACAATGTGACTGAAGTTGTGTGAGGAAGTACTGAATCTGAAACACTTGTGATCTCCAGGGGTCTGTAACTTGGCTGGTTTGTTTGTTTTTCAGGTGAGAAATGAACCCAAAAATATTTACATTGCTGCTGAATACATTGCCAAAATTAAAGGAATTCCAGTTGGAGAAGTTATAGAAGTGACTACACAGAATGCACTAAAAGTATTCCCCAAACTTCAGCACTTTCTTCGGATATAGGTTCAGAAACTGAAATATATGATGTTGCAGAAAGTATTACTTGTGGTGTAATTAAAAAAACCAACATACATCTTGTGTTAAAGTGGAGTTTTGCTGTTGGAAGTTTAAGCAGTGTTATATAGCTGGATAGGCTGAAAATAGGGGATTTCTTAAAGGCCTTTGGTGTGCACCATGTTAATCTCTTGAATGTGATAAAGGCACATCGTTAATTTGCATCTCTCATGTTTCTGAACAAATACTTTGTAAAGAAGAGCACCGTGAAGTTGTCAGTTTAGTTTCTCAGCCTGCTCACCAGCTACTCCTAGTCTGGGAGATGGCTACTGTGCAGTACTTGATGTCCCCTTCATTCCTTATTTCTGCTGACTGAAAGTCACAAGCTGTGGACCCAGTCATGATGAGAAAGCTCCTGTTACAGCTTGCAGACTGCACATCCCTTTCTGATCCGTCAAAAGAACCCATCTGGATGGACATTCTCTGTATGTTGTGCTGACTGGACTCTTGAGTGGTGCAGAAGCAACATCTTTTCAAAATACAGTTGGTAGGAAAGAGTTATAGCCCTTCTACTCCTCTCCTTTTCCCTTGTATAAAGTAACTTAACTGTTGCTAAGATCTTGGCTATTTTGAGAAGGATTTTCTTGGATTTTTTAAATACTTTATTTTTTGAATTGTGTTCAAAGAAAAAAGCCTGGGTTTGGTCTTAGTTCAAGGACTCGCTCTCCTCACTGCTCAATATGAGGAGATCCAGAATGTGAAAGGGAGACAAGCTCAATTTTGTGATACCTTGGAGGTGGTCTCTGGATTCTGCTATGTTAGTCATTGTCCTGAAAATTGAATCTTGTGCTCCCTCACAGCACCTGTATGGATGTGGGCCTGTGAAATACTGATCAAAACCTGATTAAAAACCTGCAATTGAATGAGGAGGGTTTTACATGACACCCAACTGTTCTGAGGGCCGCAAAAGAAGTGGAGGTTTTCTCTCTTTATGGGCAGTTCTACCAAATCAGTGAGGAAAATACACAAGTGTTAACTTAGTTCATGACCACCTCAGGGGGGGTAAGGGGCAAAAGCTTGCAATGTAAGTAATGCCCCATCTTAAAGTTTTGTTTTCCTACACGTTGTCTTCCTCAGTTTCTTAAAGCCACATTGTCAGGAGGGTTTTTTGTTGTCTTTATCAGAACAGCTCTGTTCTGCCTTTTGACTAGAGGTGGCTTATTAAGTTTAAACACGTGTTCCTGAACAGTTTTTGGCATGGAGCAAATGACCAAACTTGCATAATTTGTCTCTATTGCAACGTGTGTTTAGAGCGGCAAACACCTGGATCTTTGCTGAATGTTTGATCCAGAGGAGGTAGAGCCATTCCTTATCCTGGATCTGCAGGCACCATTTCCGCTAAATTGGGTGAAGGATGAAGTTTGCCTCCAGATGGTGCTAGGGCACAGGTGTGTAGTAGTCATCCGACTATTAGTGTGATTCACTTAATGATTAATTATCATGTCATTGGAGATGCTAAACATGTGGTACCAGGCAGCCTTATGTGTGCTTCCTGCTGCCTGTGTGTTGGGAATGCTCCCAGTATTGCTCAGGAATGCAGTTATGTACGGATATGCTCCGGGTAAGAAGTCAGGCAGCATCCAAATGTGTGCAAAGTTTTGACCTAATTCTTTTTCTCTATGGAATTCTTAGCATTGGATGAAAACACTGGTTTTGCAAAAAGGGGGAATATCAAGTAGTCTCCTCAAAATCCCTGTTTCTGCAGGGGGGTGGCATTGCTCTGGTTGAGCCTTAGCCTTGCAGTAGGATGATTCCTGAGCATTTGAATCCCTTTTGCTGCTGCAGAAACCTTAGACACACTCACATCCTGCAGCTCCCGTGTGGGCAGGGCACTGCCGAGGGTGGGCGGCCTCTCGTGGGCTATGGGGGCTCTGGGACAGCCCGTGTCCCTGTTCCCTGCAGCAGCAGCACACTGCTGAGGGTGGGCAGCCCCTCATGGGCTGTGGGGGCTCTGGGACAGCCCATGTCCCTGTTCCCTGCAGCAGCAGGGCACTGTAGGGGCTCTGGGACAGCCCATGTCCCTGTTCCCTGCAGCAGCAGGGCACTGCCGAGGGTGGGCAGCCCCTCATGGGCTGTGGGGGCTCTGGGACAGCCCATGTCCCTGTTCCCTGCAGCAGCAGCGCACTGCTGAGGGTGGGCAGCCCCTCATGGGCTGTGGGGGCTCTGGGACAGCCCATGTCCCTGTTCCCTGCAGCAGCAGGGCACTGCCGAGGGTGGGCAGCCCCTCATGGGCTGTGGGGGCTCTGGGACAGCCCATGTCCCTGTTCCCTGCAGCAGCAGGGCACTGTAGGGGCTCTGGGACAGCCCATGTCCCTGTTCCCTGCAGCAGCAGGGCACTGCCGAGGGTGGGCAGCCCCTCATGGGCTGTGAGGGCTCTGGGACAGCCTGTGTCCTTGTTCCCTGCAGCAGCAGGGCGCTCCTGAGGGTGGGCAGCTCCCGTGGGCCATGAGGGCTCTGGGACTGCCCGTGTCCCCATGCCCTGCAGCCGCAGGACACTGCCGAGGGTGGGCAGCTCCTCATGGGCTGTGAGGGCGCTGGGACAGCCCATGTCCCTGTTCCCTGTAGCAACAGGGCACTGTAGGGGCTCTGGGACAGCCCGTGTCCCTGGACCCTGCAGGAGCAGGCCTGGAGCTGCTTGTGGTGGTGCAGGAGTGTGGCTGAGGCTGGCGAAGGAGGCACGGAGTTGCTTCCCCCTGGGCCAGGGAGAGCTGGCATTGCAGCAGCCGTGGGCAGGGCTAGCCTGGCCGGGGGCCCATGGCAAAACAAACCGGCTTTGTCCTCTCCTTAGACCTGCGGCGCCGGTGCTAAGTCATGGAGTAGGTGACCTGGAGTTCCAGAAGAGGAAAGTGCACTGTCATTCCCACCCTGCCTTGGCATCCCTGACACATTACGAGGGTCAGAAGCAGCACCCTTTTCCCAGTGCTGCTGGTTTGGCTGTGTGAGCTGTGCCCCAGTCCCTGCAGTCAGTGCTGGGGGTGGGCGGCAGGCACTGGAAATAAAATTGTTGCTCTGCGTAGGAAACCCAGCTTTTTAAGGTGCTCATTCAGGACTGGTGGTAGTGTTGTGCAATGAGGAGCAAGTGTGGCTTCTGAGCTGGAAAACATCGCTGATCCTCAGCAGTCATTCTGTAACTTTACTTCACAAGTGGAATGTAACAGAGAGCTTGCATTTCTGCCAGCATTGCCAGGCTAACATCTGGTCTGGAGGGGCTGGGGAAGTCAGGATGGCTTTGGAGGAGCTGTGTGGCTGCACAGTGTGAAGCCCTCCATCCCGACAAAGGATGCCTTAGCAACATCAGTGTGTGTGCTGAACCCTGTTGCAGTCTCTCAGGTGTCTGGATAAACCATGCCTTCCCCTAGGTAGCACAGGACACTGAAGTGGCCAAGGATGTATTGGAGGAAGGACACAGTGCAAATTTAGCTTTTGGGAAAGTTAGTGGCGACCCAAGTTTTCTTTTCAGCTGTGCCATCAATTTTGGGAGCCACACACAGCCCAGGTAACCTCTGTCTCAGAGAGAGGAATGCCACAGGTTGTCTGCAGCAGTGTGGAAAGTGTAGGTCCCAAGCTCTATGTGATACCTTCAGCCATCAGATTTCCTTGGGATGCTGAAAACAGTAGATCTGTTTGCACTTTGCAGGACTCCCCATGTCGCTTTACCTTGCAGGATGTACATGGAGTGACAAAAATATACCAAGAAAGGGCTCAATCTGTGCTCACTTAGATAGTCTTTGGTTGCTGGATCACCCTCCCAGGGCCTCTCTTCTGAAATTTGTTTTTAGCCATGGATTAACAGGGCCTGAATCTCCTGCACACTGGAACAAAGTGCTCTGAGTTTTTCCAGACTTTGACATGGGAACAAGCAAGGAGATGGTGATGAGGCCCAGTGGATGAAATGCTGTTTATTCCTGCTGTTTATCATGATAAGAGTTTAGACAAATTGACTAAAGACTTACTGGACGTGCTCCCAACAGACTCCTATGCAATGCATAGATAGGCTTTTTAGAGGCAAAAGCAAATAAATAATTGCCTAGAAATGCAACTTTCATCACTTATGAAGTTCTGCTGTTGTTTGTTTTTTCATTAATGCAGGCTGGGGTTCGATCCTCTGTTCCCATTACGGAGCAGGAAAGTGAATTTGAGAAAGTCACTGGCTTAGCATAAAGCTTTATTGTTCTCCTCTTTGCTTTCTATATGCAGTACAAAGATACTGCTGAGATCAAAGAAAGGATATGAATTGCCATAGCACCCAGTTGTCTCAACACTTTCCTCTTCAGCAGGTGGTTATCCATCTGTTCATTTTCCCTGCTGGCTTTTCTATCAGTGTGAATCTCTTGGGGCATGGACATGACCCTCAGTGCACTGTGTGGCTGCCCCACCATGCAGGGAGTGCCAAGTGCCTCCTCCAGGAGCTGGTGGATTTTTACGCCCTTTTGAACTACTGCAAATGACAAAACAATGAGAAACCCTAGCAAGGATCATGGTCCTGACCCTGGGGCAGGAGCTGATACCTATCTCCCCAAATGCTTCATGCTGTGCTCAGAGAGATGCTGCTTGGTGCAAGCACAGGAGATCAGTGCCACTACCCTGCTCAGGTCTGCTGATGAGAACGGGGATGTGGTTCCCCTGAGGAAGCAGAAAGGATGAGGCACTGGAGTGACTCTGAGGCATGGCACTGAGGACAAAGAGGCTGGAGAAGCATATCTGGTGTCCTACCAAAGTGGCAGAATCAAAATATACGTATTTTGTTCACAGTGTCTGGGTGAGATAAGATGCCTTGTCCCCTGCCTCCAAGGGCAGGTGAGACAGCTGTGACTGCATTCAGATGAGCCCAGCCTGCCACGACAGAGCATCGGCTGTGTGGTGGCTGAGCAAACATTCAGCTGCCCAGTACAAGGAGCAGTACAGCTGCCTGAACGACCACAAAGCAGCACCGACATGTATGGAAGCAGGGCCACATCCCTGTTTTGGAAGTGCAGGGGGTGAGACATGGAAAAGTGACAGTATCGGCAGTGTGACTGAGCCCCTGATAACCCAGATATCACCTGGCAGGCGGGCTGGGTGAGCACACAGGCTGTGCCTGGGCTGGCTGTTACAGCCTGCCTGCAGTGCAGGGAGAGCTGTTTGTGCTCCCCACCGTGCTTAGTCCCTCCTGGCCGAGCCTGTCGTGCTGAGGAGCAGCAGAGCCCTCCCCGTGGCCGCTGTCCTCTCCATCTGCTGCAAAGTCCCTGTGGCTGCCTGCACTTCGGCACCTGGGCCACCCTGGCTGCCAGGGAATAGCAGCTGACATGTTTTTGCCTCCTCAGCCCCCCAAAGGTATCCTGACTCCATCCCTGTGTGTGCTGGGGTTCATCCCATTCGGAGCAGAGCAGATGGGCAGTGCAGCACCACAGTCCAGGTGAGGTGCCCACATGGGTTTTGTATTTCTGTGACAGAGGGTGGACACCGGGTTTAACCTGTTTAGTGTTCCCTCATGGACTTTGCATCCACTCTTTTGGCTGTGCCAGGGCTCTGTGTTTTGTCACCAAAGAGTGCAAACGGATGCTGGGTTCTTTGTCGGTGTCCAATCGCACCTTAGATAAAGTAAGTGATCCCATGCTGATAGAAGTTGTTTTACAAGCAGCACAAACAATAATGCTTTTTCACCCCTGGGATTTATGATCTCCTCACCATAGCAATCTCAATGTCCTACCCATGTCCTGTGATGCTCTCGTTACAGCCCAGCACTTCCAGTGCTGCATTTCCAGCTCCCTGTGTGTGTCTCCCTGATCTCTGTCATGGTACCACCACCTCTTCCATGTACCTTCTTGGCTCTGCCATCATAGTACCTTGGCTTTCTTCTGCGTCCCTGTGACCTCCCTGTAATTCCCCATCTCTCTTCCATTGTGACTCCCCGAGCCTGTTGGATCATCGTTTAGGCAAGATTAGTCTGGGTAGATCATATTTGGATAGCTGCTAGCATCAGACTTAGCAGCTGGGTGTGTGACTCCTCTTGGTGGCCTTGAGAGGGAATGGAGACAGTCGGAGACATCTACATGTCCACAAACTCCCACAAACCTTCTAGTGACTTTTTATCTCCAAGAGGTCTGTCCCTCTGCCAAATTGTGTTGATGACTGTCAAAACCTCTGAGCTGTGGATGTGGACTAAGGGTCAGCATGACCATGTTAAGTGAATTCCATGGAAATGTGTGTACGTTGGATGCTGCAACTCCTGGGTGGAATCGGACCTGTTGCTTGGAGCCTCCCAGGTCTGCTCAGCCTATGAGCACTGGTGAACCTGTGAAATGGATCTGGAGTTATCTGGCAGGAAGGTCTGTCTTTGTGAAGTGCACTGCCTGGAGAGGGCAGCTTTGAAGTGCTGATTGGCACTGGCTTTGTTGTTATAAACATATAGAGAGAACATTTTTTGTGCTCAGATCATTTCTGGACACACAACAAAGGGTGAGGAAGCAAACAAATGGAGTGCTCTGGGAACAAGTTAAATGGAGCACCATGTGGGGAGTTCCAATCACAACATCACTAGGTAACTTCCCGTTTCTCTAAGGGTCATTATTCCTGCCTGGAAAAGTCAGGGTGGAAACTCAGCTCTGCACTACACACAATCTCTGTGCTGAGTTGAAGCAATGGTGAGTGCATGTGCAGTGGGCTGATGTGGCGTATAATGTGCACAAGCAGATGTCAGCACTGCCCAGAACAATCCCTCCTGTGCTCCTGTTGAGTGTAGCACATCCACTGACAATCCATGTGTGTGACATTTATCCAAAGATGATGTTTCTTGACCGCACATGGAGGCTGCTGTTGTTGTCCCAAAATAGGTTCTTTCACTTTCTTTCACCCCCGTGTGCAAGAGGCCAATCCACACACAGAGTTGTGGTATTTTATTTACAGTTCTGCACAGAAAATGAATCCCAAACACGTCCCCATACCAACCACTCTGAGGAAAGTTAACTCTACCCCAGCCCAAACCAGCACAATAGCCCAGTGATGAAGGGCTTGGCTGAAAAGGCGGTGATATGTGGGACTGGTCTGGAAGGTTGGTTCCACAAGACCTGTTCCCTGGCACTGACAACTGCCTTTCCTCTGGAAAGGACACCACTCAGGACCAGGCTGCCAGAGACCTATTAAAAGGTTTCTCAGAGGTTTCCCAGCACTGACAAGATGAGGCTCAGTTCAGCCAAATGATGAAGAATGAGGCCTTTCTTCCTCTGCTCACTAGCAGAGTTACCTGGACTAACATCCCTCCAACCCCCTTTGAGCCCATCTTTTAATTTTGTTCTCAAAGGGCTGAGTAATTAGGTCATTTAGAAGCTGTCAGCAACACAGGAGACTGGCACCCTCTGTCCTGGACTGTCGTTTTCATGGTCTGCTTTTCAAGTTGTACAATGATACAGTTTTGTATTGTGGCTTTGTTTGCCATGGCTCAGCTGGTTATTACAGGTCATGGAATCTGTCCTGCTCTTCAAGAAACACAAAGATGAGCTGGTGGCCATCGGTGAGGTAATCTGCTCTGATTTCTGCAGAACCAGAGGGGATATGACTTTATGGAAACTGTCTGAAGCTGCATGTAACTCACTGTAACCTCCGACTGCTTACATTCCTCCATACATAGATATGGAATGAGTTGAGATTAAACCCCAAAACTTCATTTTCCTGGCTAAATATCCATGCAGGAGTAAAATGAAAAATGCAAAATCCCACAAGGGGAGCATATTGATAGATGTCTGAAATGCTGGTTTCCTGCAATGAAGACATTGCAGGGAAGCTAGTGAAGCTACTTTAGTCTGTGCCAGGAGTGTTTTTGCAGCTGTTATCACATTTTCCTGATTTTTATTATTCATACGTTACTATATTTGCAGGTTTGTTGTCTTTTGAAGGGTGCTGTCTTCTGCTCTTTCTTCACTGATAAGAGCTTCTGCCACTCTCCTGAGAAAATTAAACTAGCGAAGGCATTAGATCCCCACAGTTTGAAGTTCATCGCATTTCATGAAGTCTTAGATGACTTTTTGTGTGGGTTGGGCTGGACTTCACTCCATGGATTGTGTCCATGCCTCAGCAATGTGAGGAGCAGCAGAGAGCCCTTGTGCAGCAGCTGGCACAGCAAAACAACTGGACTTGCCTGTATGAGCCAGAAACTTTCACAGGGGGTCTCCTTCATACATGGGACTTTAACTAGGCTCAGCACCTGTTTCCTGCATCACAGCTCCACAGGCATCCCCTAAAGAACACTAGTGATTGTTTTGAAGTTTGTCTAAGTGTTCAATGGATTAAGATGAAAAGATAACCATACTTGTGAGCGCTTACATCCAGGAGCATGGTGTCTTTGTCAAAAGCAATCTAGAAAACTGTTCCTTTCCAGCTGTGCCTCTGATGAGGATGTGGGAGACTTCCTAGCCTTTTCCTCAAGATTCTCCTAAAGGAGAATTCTTTTTATGGTTCTTCATCTCAGAGGCTCAGGGCTGCCGGTTAGTACAGACCTAGTAACATGAGGAATCCCAAAGCACACCTGAACAAGTGTGGCAGATGGAAAATTAGTGAAACAGAGACCAAGGAAAGCTCTGTAACTTTGTGGGAGGAATGGTGAAGGTAGCAGAGCAAAAACAGCTGCTGCCACAGCATTACCCAGTACAGTGGGATTTTTTTTTTTTAATTAGGGTAAGAAAGTATGATTTCAGGAGTATTTTTTCTCCCTGTGGACTATTTTAAGCAGATATGTATATTCCAAATTTCACTCACCTAATGGGGAAAAATAGGTCCCTTCCACTCATTAAAAAACAATACTTTAAACATGACAGAAGACAATAGGACAGGAAAAACATGCCATGGACCTGGAAGAGAGGCAGCTGAGCAATTGCAGCAAAGACTTTTCCTGTATTTGCAAGTCCCACTGTGGACCAGGAAGGTGCTAAGTGAAAAATGTGCCCATTACCAGTCCTTTGATGCCTAGTAAGTTAATTTGGTGGTCCTTGCCAGTGGGCTGAGGGAATCTCAGCAGCCATTTCATCCTATGGAGCGCAGGGTTAACAAATCCAAGCTCTGCATTTTTCAGTGGCTGTAGTACTGCTTAAAATCTTGGAGCTTTCTCATCCTCCCGTATGAAAATTTGATACACAGGGTTTTGGTTGCTCAATCCTGCAGCCTGATCCCAGCTCTCTGGCTTTCGTATGTACATTGCAGATGTTCAGGACATGCTGCTCCATAACTTTGCTGGGACACAGTCTGCCATCCTGGGAAAGGTACAAGCTGGTTATTATTTTTCTTTTCCTCTGGAGGTTATTTTTTTCCCCCTCTTGCCACTACAAGGCTTGATCAGGATAGTCCTTGCAGGGTTCCTGGAAGTCATTTCAGCAGGGTTATAATTGGATTGCATGAGCCTTGGCCTTTTGCCCTCTCTTCCAACTATCATTTTCCAGTATCTGAATCAATGTAGAAGGAAAAGTGATACTAGCAGGGATGAGGAATTGGCTGTGGCTGCCATGAAACATATCAATGCCCATGTTTCCCTTTGGAGTGATAATGAGACACTAGGATTTTTTTGATTTTGGAAAAAAAAACCATGAAAGAGAGAAGTCGCATAGCAGTTTGAAGCTAAGCCTCCTATAGGCTGTTGTTTTGAAACGAAACTGCCCATTTTGAAACTAGAGGCACATTTATTTTTCAGTATTCCCCAGATAAAAACAAACATTTCCACACTTCTTAAGGGAAAGCTCAGTATGACATTCTCAGTGAAATGGTTTGGTGTTTGTAAATAAAAGAAAATTTCCCAAACATGTAAATATCTTCAGTTCCTCAAAAAATGCAACCTCTCCCAAGCCAACCACTTTTCAAGGAGCAGTGGAAGCTCCACCTTCACCGCCACTCATCCCAACATCACCCAGCTCTGTTCTTGCCCCAGGCTCTGGCTGCTATCACCTCCCTCTGCTCTGAGGAAGGGGAACAAGGCATTTTGCTTCCAGCACTGACATTTATCCTGGCAGTAGCTGAGGTGAGAGGAGAGTCACCAAGACTGCCAAATCTGCCCGGGTAAAAGGAGGCAACACTGAGCTCTCCCTGTCCCTTCACTTAGGCTGGGAGGAGGGATGCAGGGATGTTTCTGAGCATGGTACTCTGAAGCTGCCAGCCAGCTCATGGCTGTGATGGTCTTTCCCCAGCATGTGAAACTGCCCTGTGTCTTTCAGCAGCTTTGTGAGTCTGCCTTCTGGCATCCAACATCACCTTTGTCCTGTGCATAGCCCCCGAGGTTGTTGTGCAGCCAGCAGAGAGGAGAGAGCACTCAAAGCAGAGTTATTCCCAGGACCCAAGTTATTTCCACCTCATTCCCCTCCTAAGGTTTCTAAAAGCTATGAACTGTTGGTACTGTCTGAGGTCTTATGGGACACAAATACTCTGTTCACCCTGTGTTTGCAGTTCACTGGAAATAAAGGATTATCTCCAAAGGCTTACCAGTCTGAATGCCATTCTGGCAGAGCTGGGACATATCTTGCATGTTGCTGTATGGATTGCTGTAGTGAGACTGCTTCTCATGGGCCATTCTCTCATGTTTATTTTCCCAGCTGCACTGGTGCAGATAAGAATAAATGGCCTCAAGTTGCACCAGGGGAGGTTTAGATCGGATATTAGGGAAAACTTCTTCACTGAAAGGGTTTTTGAGAGTTGGAACAGGAAACTCAGCTCTGTGGTGGAGTTACCCTCGCTGGAGGTGTTTAAAAGACATGTAGATGTTGCACTAGGGGACATGGTTTAGTACTGGACTTGGCAGTGCTGGGTTAGCAGTTGGACTTGATGATCTTAAATGTCTTTTCCAAAATAAATTCTGTCATCCTATATTTAAGAGCCACAGGGTACTCACAAGATAGAGAAACGACTTTTAGGTCGACACTTCAGCTCTTGGACTGATATCATATGACTGCTGCTCCAGTGAAACACACTGATGGATGTGTTTGTGGACAGCTCAGGGATGTCAGGCACTGGATGAGTGCTGGAGGTGCTGAGTGCCCCCCATTCCCTGTGGTGCCATCAGGAGCTGGGTGTGGTGCTGAGCTGGTCAGTGTGCAGGCTGGAGGTGGGAGCAGAAGGCCAGGCTCTCCCCTGCTGATGCCTTGGGTTTTAGCTCTTATATTTTCAAATTCTGTATTCCTAGTGTGTAACTCTAAAGTATCTTCTAGCCTGTTAGTTGCTGTTCTCTCATGCTAAGATAGACATAACAAAGGCCTGCTCTTCAAGGACACCCAGACCATCCTAGGCCCAAAACGTGTAAACCAGCATCTTGAGAAGGGGGGCAAGCTGAGGGGAAATTACATCATTAGCTAAAGTTTAATTGGTGAAATTGAGTTGATATGCAAATGGACCAAACCTATAAAAGTGCGAAGAACCCGTGACTCAGGGTCCATCTTGGGTGTAGCCTTTGGCCTGCCCAGGTGTACCTCTGAAGGCCTTTCAAATAAATATCCACCTTTATTCCCTTCCTCCTGTCCAGTCTCTGTTTCTAGGTTGGCCTCTTTAGGCATCACTGCTCTCTAAGCATCTGGATGAAGTAAATGTCAGTCACATGCAAAGAGCTCTACATGCTCTGGGGTTGTCTTGGCATGGGAGCTGCCCACTGTCCAGTGGTTGATAGGGGCACTGAGTTTGTCTCCCCTGACAACAAAAGGGAGGGAATTTTCTGAGAGAGATTCTGGGTTTGCAGCTAATCTGAAATAGTTTATATCTTGTGGCTGTGATGCAAAAGACTACTGTTCAAAAGGGTCTTTGGAGAACACTTGGAGTGCTTTCCCAACACAGGAGCTCCAACAAGGAGAGTCTCTGGTGTCTGTCTGTCTGACTTCCCGTTAAATGATTAACGTTGCTGGAATGTCAATGCATTTTCCATAATGTACTCTCACAGCCAGGGTCTTGGGCAGGCATCTTTTATTGTTAGTCAGTCTAAACAAAAAAAATTCCTGCTGATTTTTAGTTAAGCTGAGGTCAGCCAGCATCTTCCCCATCAAATGCATGTAGACCTTTAAAGGCTCTCTTCCTGCTGATAACCTCTTCAGAGAGAAACTGGGAACTTCAAGCTGTTACTAAGTATTTGGTTTTCCTCAACAGTAAAAGTAGCAATGTTTCTCAAGCTTGAATGAGCAATCTGTCTCTAAAACACATTTCCATACCAGGCTCGTAGTGGCTCCAAAATCATATGTCCCTTCCATTTAATTTTCAAAGGATCTGTGTGCACGGACCAGGCAGGTGTAATGAATCAGGCAGTGAAAGAGAGTTACACTGTGATGTTTTTTCAAGAGCATAGTGCTCTTTGTTGTAACTCTGAGATGTCCTAGAAGTGAAGATTTTATTGCTGTTACTCTGAAAGGTGGTTTCACCAGCTGATTGCTTCACCATTTCTATGTAGATGGGCAGGGAGCAGGAGCTCTCAGCGGACATTCTGCATCCACACAAGGCTACCTCTGACTTAGTCACTTGTGGTCCTGCTACAGCCAGCAGAGAAAACTCTCACATTACTGAATTCTTGTAAGCTGAGTCGCTAACTGGAGTGGGTTAGTGGGATCCTGCAATATCTCCCAGGTGTGCTATTTGGGATGGGATGAGCTGCAGCCCAGCAGTTCCTCAGGCTGTGAGGGAACACACAGAGATGCATCTGGCTGCATCGGCACAGCTTCTCCAACCCCTCCTGTTCCATAGCCTTCTGACGGTCCAGGTTGGTGCCACTTCCTCACAGAAGAGATTTTTGGTTGTCTTTTAGTAAAGAAATGAACCCAAGATATCAGGATTGCCTGACAGCACATTGCTGTGCTGGTGTATCAGTGGAGGGAATCTGTAATGTAACACTGAAAATGCCTCCAAATTTAATTTCCTCAAATTTAATAATCTTCCAGTGAGTGAGTGTTGATTGAAAATGAGAATGTTCATCTAAGACAACCCTTCTACAGATCACGTATTTTATTAATTTTTTTTGTGGGCATATCCACTTTTCTTACTGTGTATAAAGGATTCAGATGGAAGTTGCATTTCTTGTAATATATGAAGAGTCTGTTAATCTTGGAGAATAAGAACCCAATACATTTTGCCTACTATGTTTGTTGACATGATTACTTTTTTGTATACATAATTTATTTTGTGTCTGTAATTTTTCCCCTGCTTGCTTTGGTAGGAAACTCAGGGGTAAAAGTCCATTACATATATGAAATTGATAGCTAGCTACAAAAACAAAAGCAGATGGCAGCTGAGCAGAAGTACCAGATGTACATTTCTGCATCTTTTGTATGGATAGACACACCCAGGAACACAAATTTCTATTGTTTACAGTAGAGAAGTTCATTACCCTGATAAAATACTAATATTTTAAATTACTAATAAATTAGTAATATAAATTACTAATATTTTAAAATTCAGAACTTTTCTCTGATACTTAAGAGTGCACTTATATATTCCTGTCAGTACAATAAAAAGTTGAACGCAGGTCATTGGCAAATATGCCTACTGTGGGCAGTCATATTCCCAAACAAATTTCAGGCAAGTGCCTTAAGTTGCAAACTTTCTCTTCAGTTGGGGGTTCTGGCTTTATCTTGTGGGGAGACTGGGCAAATATAGCTGGAATGAGGACTGCATAGGAGGAAGAGGATGTTTACATTTTCCCCTGTATTCTCTCAGAGCTTTCCATCAAGATATTTAGGCATGTGACTCTCCAACTACCTTCTTTCAAGTCCAGCTTATTGAGGTTTGTTTAATATCCAGCTAAAATAGTTCATTGCTAGCTCAGTTGGAACTTCAGATCTTTTGTTCTGAAATCCCTTTCTTAAGCTGCTGTGGTTTTCTTTTTTAAACAACTCGTCTGGGAGACAAAGACCTGGTGCACTCCTGTCATGTAGGTTTTCTCTGCATGGAGAGGTCAACTTCTGCATTGAAAATCAGAACCAAGAGATAAATGCATTATAAAGTAAAGTTTAGTATCTTTTTCTTGCAGACTGACACACATGGTCTGAAACATTAAAACCAGAAGATCTGAAAGTCTCAACTGTGTATCTGACGTACATAAAATTTCTAGGGTTGTTTTAGAATTGTTGGAATTTTGGCAAGATTCTACATTCTCCATTTCAGACTCCTAACCTTGGCCTCACGTTTTCCAAAGATGGATTGACCTGTGGGATTTTTATAGGGGCCTTAGATACCATTTTGAGGTTTGGAAGAAGGACATAACTAGGAACTGATATGACTGAGATAACCCAGCCAGGAGTGTCCAAAAGCTAATACACCCTGAAAGCAACGTTCTGCATCTGAGTTTCCTGTATTTTGTGAAATGCCCTGGATTGAAACAAAAAGGCTCCTTCTGAGCCATTTTTTTGTATAAAGGTGCAGTACCTGCAAGATGAATTTTTAGTTTCAAAATAGTTGTCAAAATACGCTGTTCTTTCAATGGAATATGTTACAGAAGGAACACCACCACTACAAGTAAGGATTCTGCATTTCTAATTGCTTTTTAACCTTTTCCTGCCTAAAAATTTAAGTGCTTCGTCCCTGCCTGACTTCTGGAATTTGGATACAAGAAAATAATTTTTGTCGAGTAAATTAGTATCACTTACTTCCCAGTGACTGCCTGATATGAAGAGGCGTTTTGGCCTTTTCACAGCATTCAGGAAAATAACTTTGTTAATGCTTGGGTATACCTGAGAAATTTCTGGCTCCATCACTCAGAGTAGTATTCAGGAGAGCTTAAATTTTCAATTAGAGTGTAAATTTAATAAGGGATAGCAGCAATTTTAAGCTAAACAGTGCTGTAAACCTTGATATCAGTGCTGGTTTTAGCTTTATGAATTGTCCATGAAATGTAGAAGTCCAGGGACTCACATTTTAAGTGAACTCCTGCAATGGATGTTTCTCCTGGGGTAACTTTCTCTTGCTGGGCAACTTTGTCCTTGGCCCTGCTTTTCATAAAAAGGGCTGTAAATCAGAAGCAATGACCGTGAAACCTGTGAAATACAGCAGTGTAAAAACACAGGAGATAACTATCAAAGCTTTGCCTTGATGCTGTCAATTTGGTTTGCCTTCTCCTTTCTTTTTTAGGAAGGTACCTCTGGAGATAAATGTCCCCAGGATGCAAATGTATTGGTTGTACCTCACCAAAACCAAACTGGTTTGATTTCACTGAGACCAGTTCAGTGTAGCAAAGACGGATTTGCCTCTGTGTTGATCTGTTGTTAATAAACTTGCTTCTTTCTGGAAAAAGTCTCCTTCTGGGAGTTAGCTTGCATCCAGGTCCTCTTCCCACTGCCTTCCTTTTCTCTACAGTTCCCTGGTGTCTGGTTACTGCTTCCGTGCAGGAAGCACATGACGTTGTGTGTGGGGAGCCATTGGGTGGAGAGGGAAGGCAGGTGATGCTCTGTGGCACGGCAGCAGTGAAACCCAAGAAGTGCCAGCCATTCTTAGCACAGGGTGAACGCGAACATTTCGCTGAGGGAATTAGCTGGCAGCAGCTCTGCCTGCGGTGTGCGGCCAAGGGTGCGACAGTAGGGAAAGGAAGAATGGGAGAACAAAGCCTGTTTTCCTCTGATTTTAAGGATTAAACGTTATCTTTTGATGGACTTTGAGATCATCCAAAATTTGAGGGGAAGAAATGTTAAATCGGGTGTAGATCAATGTCTGTACGTTCTTCCAAAAGAACAGGAGTCATTTAGGATGCTAACGCTCCATCTCTTCCACGCAGCCAAAGTGTCACAGCCCTTTCCCTGATCCCAAGGCCAACCCACAGCCTGTGCCAGAGATCATGAAGGGCCACTGCTGCAAGTACTGGCACAGACACAGTCTCAGGTGTGTTTTCAGCATACAGTGTCTAATACGGATATACATTCCTAAAGTGAAAGTCAGCTATTCTGTTGCTTTGATGATGTTTGTTTCAGTTCCTGCTGTACTTCTTCCTCTGGAAGTCCTGTTTTAAAAAAAGCTCTATTGCTACAATACTTGGAACAAGCCAGGCAGAGGAACTGGGAGAAATTTACCAAGCATCTGATCTTACAGAGGAAAAGTAAAAATAAATCAGGCGCTTTTTTTGGCATGAATGAGAGGCAAGAAGGGCCTGAATCTGACATAGGTAACTTTATTTTTAAAGAGCAGATTCCTTGCACACACCTCTTATTTGCAAATTCAGGACTACTTCTAGTAGTCTCTAAAATTCCATGGTGCCTGCAGTCATCACTACCATTGCTCAGCTAAGTGCTCAGGGAAGGCAAACATAGCCAAATTAATAGCTTGAAGCACGTGTCCATATTATTATCCATACTGTAAATAAGATCAGGAACTGTGGCTTACATAGGTCAACTGGTCTTCACTAAAATACCAACTCCTAATTAGTGAGGGTACTTAAGACTGGTGGCTAAGCATATCCACAGCCCAGACAGATCTGATTAGGCTCTGACATACCCATGAACAATGTGCAGTGTGTTTTTTGCCGAACACATTCCAAACGATTTCCCACAGAAACCAGTAAAATACTATTAACATTGTTAACAAACATTTCTGTATTTTTCTATTAGGCTTTGGAGGACAATCTGTCTCTTTATTAGGGGATGCTGCCTGCAGCAGCAGAATTACAAACTGTGACAGGGGCTGCCAGACACTGCTCCTGTGCAGACACGAACCCAGCAGGGTTTGGGGGAAGATTGCTTACTGAAGTGATATCTACCCGCCTCTGCACATGAGCCAGACGGCCAGTTTTCGGGGGTATGTGTCAAGTCAAATTTCAGAGGTTGAGTGGAAACAAGGAATGTTTTGCCTGAGGCTCTGGAGGCGATGAAGGACTGGGCTGGATGCACACACCCTGATAATGCACCGTACTGGCCACCCTCTGCTGCAAACTGGGCCTCTGTCTCTGCCCATACGTCTCTTATCACTTCAGTACATTTCTCTGCATCACCACCGCAAAGAGACAAATCTTATTATGGCAGGGGAAGGCCTGGAATTTCCCAGAATGTGCTGGAAGTGGTGTGGCCTATGTGTCCCTGGCACAGATGGTGCAGCAGCCGAGGTGCCCTGCCCTATGCCCAGGAAGAGGGGTGAGGGACGGGCCACAAAGCACCAGTCTGTGCTCACCCAGCCTTGCCTGGGCCGGACACACCAGCCACCAAAACGGTGACAGGAAGGAGGTGACGCTGCTCCTTCCTTGGAGATGTTGTGGGGAGTATTTACATCATTACCATCTCCATGTGGTTCTCATGCGCCCAGCCAAAGTCACACAGCCTTTCTAAGTTCAGTTTAAAAGACTGTATGAAGTCTGTGTGAGTCTCTGTGTGTGTGTGTGTGTGTGTGTGTGTGTGTGTGTGTATGCATATATACATCACTCATATGTTGGGACTGAAGCGGAGCAGGACAGGAGCAGGAGTGCAGGGATTGTGCAGATAAGGAACCATGAGAAAGATGGACAAAGAAAACAGGAGCGGAGGTGTGAGCAAAACAACCATCTCTATCTATGTATACCCATATCCACACACTCCCAACAATTCCCAGCGGCCCGGGCTGCGCTCCCAGCGTGCTAACCCCACGGCGGCGATGGCAGGGCGGCTCCGCACG
>VWZT01006093.1:135878-159498 GCA_013397055.1 Pachycephala philippinensis | reverse complement strand
GGGCGGCGGGCGGCCGGAGGCGCGGCTGGAGACTCGGCTGTCGCGGCGGCGGCTGGCGGTGCTGGCCGTCTTCAGCTGCTACTCGCTGGTGAACGCCTTCCAGTGGATCCAGTACAGCATCCTCAGCAACGTCTTCGCCGGCTTCTACGGCGTCTCCTTCACGCAGATCGACTGGCTGTCCATGGTGTACATGGTGGCCTACGTGCCGCTGATCCTGCCGGCCACCTGGCTGCTGGACGCCCGCGGGCTGCGCCTCACGGCGCTGCTGGGCGCGGGGCTGAACGCGCTGGGCGCCTGGCTCAAGTGCGGCAGCCTGGCCCCGCAGCGCTATCCGCTCACGCTGGCAGCACAGGCCGTCTGCGCCGTCGCCCAGGTCTTCATCCTGGGGCTGCCCTCCCGCATCGCCTCCGTCTGGTTCGGCCCCACCGAGGTCTCCACCGCCTGCGCCGTGGCTGTGCTGGGCAACCAGGTAGGGTCGGAGGGGAGCGAGGGGGGCTTTGGAGAAGTGGGCTTCCTTGGAGTTCGCTATCGAGTTAAGAGTAAGGTGCTTAAGTTGGAAAAGGCTTTCTCCAGGATATGGTTTTGGGAGAGTGGACAGGTGAGGAAGCGGGGCCACACGCAAAGTGATGCTGCGTCCCGCGCTGCCCGGGCAGCCTGGCTGTGCGGGAGCCTGGCCATGTGGCAGCGTGTGGCAGCTCACACGCTTCCATCAGCTGCCGGCAGTACATCAGTCGAGACCCTTTTCAGAAGTCGTCCTGCTCCACTTCCTCTTCCTCTTGCATTTTGGCATTTGGATTCATTTGACTGAATCCACCCCCACTTGGAGGGGTGTGAAGTACGTGAACTTTCACGAAGAGCCCCGGCGTCAACATCTATTGGTTTCTGCTTTTTAAAATATGGCCTCTAATTGCCAGGTGCCAGTAGTCAATACCCTGGTGACTCGTGAAGTTTTGTGTAACGCTGTGATAGTTCACATCACTGTGGGGAGCTGATCACTGAGTCACGGATTTCCTCAAGCTCCCTGGTCCTGGCCAGTTCCAGAGAGCTGGAACAGATGCATCTGAAAGCACAGGTGCAGGTATGATACTTTTTTCCTCCTATAGCCTTGTTNGGCTTTTGGTTTTCTCTTTTTTTTTTTTTTTTTTTTTTTTTTTTTTTTTTTCCTCCTGTGGCAAAAAATTGCTAAAATTCAAATCAGCATCACTGGTGCAGGCTGGGGTCATAGATAGAGTTTGGTTAATGTAACAGGGGATTTGTTTTTCTCATGTGAGTAATGATTTTATGTTTGTGCACTTTGGATTATGACAGTGGTGACATTAATGTTACATATTTGCAGTTAGGGTGGTAACCTAGCTGATTCCTCATTAGCTGATAGCTGGATGTTCACAGTTTTTCCCAAGCAAGTTTTTTTTGCATCGAAGTTTTCCAGTGGAAAAGTCAACTGTCCCTTTTGGACTGAAGATTTCAGAAATTGTTGGTTGTTTCAGCAGTGAGGCAAAAATTTTGTATCTGGAGCCTGGTATCAGGTTAAAGGTTTCTTTGACAGCTAAATTTCCACTCTTCCTGATCTGCACCAGTCCTCCCAGTAGCAAGGTGTGTTTTCAGTTCTGCAGTAAAGTGTTGAGTATCCAGCTTGGAGTCTGAAACTGATGCTTCGCTTGGATGCTGAGAGCCATAGTTATTTCTGGAGCGTATTCCCCTCTAGAAGCTAGGACTGATCTCAGTGTGCCTGCCGAAGTGCTTGCTGGTCCTCTGCCAATAGAACAATAGAATTTCTCTGTTCTCAGGTTTTGCTTCCTTAAAAAACCCCCTCAAACTCTCAAAAACTAGATTGAAAGAGTAGTGAGATGATAAGTTAGGCACTTGGAAGTTACAAGTAATGTTGTCTGTGTATCCCAGCGCAGTTCCCTTCTGCATCCGCATTCCCATTGGGTCTCACTGTACTGGATAATTGCACAAGGTGAACTATGTAACAGAACAAGTTGCTATAACCCACTGAGCTGGTGGTCATCCGATTGCTTATCAGATACTGTGTATAACTTCAACGCTGCAGCAAACACAGCTGGGACCGCAGGCAGGGGAGGAACAGAGCAGTTATCAAAAATTAGATCTCACTTCTTGAGATCCTGATCATTTGCAATTGGAACACAAATCACTGGGAATGCAGCGACGTACCTGTCAAGGGTTGTTAGGAGTGCCAGATCTCCACAAGTATTTAAAATCTTTGATGAGGCACCCCAAACTCATTGGAACACTTCCTTCTGGCCTTAACTTCTCTAGATGTAAGTGATGGAAAACGGTATCACTCGACTTTGTTGGAATAGTGTGGGTACTGTGTGGGCTCCTATTGGGGGAGGAAAAAAAGAAAAAAGTAACTGTGTACTCAGTTCATCTTTGTGGAGTTGATAAACTGAAGGGTGAGCACAAAAGGAGACAAATTCTTCATTTGACCACTGGATACTGTGTAAATCTGGTGGCGGGGGAAAACAAGGTAGCAAAACCCTCATCAGGGTACGCACAAAGGATGCTTTGTAAGCACAGTGGCACACCTCTAATGTGCGTGCTTTCTGATTGTTGGACTTGCTACTCTAGCAGTTTTTTGTGCTCTTTTTTCATTTAATTTTACCTAAAATAAATGTTCCAACACTTTAAAATGCCATTTAGTTTTGGCGGAGCAGAAGAGAGAAATTGGAGAGTAGTCCAGGACTTGTTCCTTCATGTTTTAAAATATATATATACCCAAAATTTCAGTCCCTGTGTTTTGTCTCTTTAACACAAAATCAATTGTTATGTTGGAATTTACTCCACATACAAACCCACTACTACTTCATTCTGTGATTTTTATTTATTTCCTTAGCAATAATTGTTGGGTTTGGTTTTGTGTTTCTTAATAAGGATGTTCCTTTTCTCTTGCTTTTCTCTGCTCTGTCTGTTCTGCAGTAAACCTTGCAGTCAGCCTTTGTTACTGTAGTGGCAGGAGTGTGACATCAAATGCGGAAGAACATTTCTACAAGAGTAGCTGGAGTCTTGTGTCATCTCTAGCCCTTCAGTTGCAGGATGACTGATAAAAATTTATGTTCATGCGTGGTACTTCCCTTTTCCTGTGAAAAATTCTTGTATAAGTACTAGGTATAGTGTAAGTATATACTCTAAGTGTAGTATTGTAGTTTAATTGAGAAATTTAAAGGGTAAAACCTGAGTTATGGAAGATCTGATTGTAAAACAACATCAAGAGCAACTGGCTCAGAAGTACGATACTAAAGTTTTATTAATGCTTAAGATGATAACAGTTCTGAATTCTACCTGGTAAGACTTTTTACTCCTGTTAATTTTTATGTTCATAGGGAAATGATTTTTGGTTTTCTGTTCTTGCTTTACAGCTTGGTACTGCAATTGGCTTTTTGTTGCCACCTGTTTTGGTTCCAAATACACCGAACGATATTGATCTTATGGCACATAACATCGGCATCATGTTCTATGGAACAGCGATAGTGTCCACACTTTTGTTCTTCTTGACAGGAGTTGGTGAGTGTTTAAATTACTGGAATTTACATGCTGACTATGGGGAGTGTTTACAACATCTCGCTTAAAGCAGCTGACTGCTCAAAGTAGTTGAGGTTACAATTTTTCCAGTTTGTGTTCACTCACCTGTTGTGTCAGGGTTAAGAAACAACAATTTCACTCTATGACGTGCTTCACATGGGGTGATCTCTTTCAGAATATTTAGTTCTCTTAGTTTCTTTGCTGCAAGGACTTACGATATAATGTGAATTCACTCCGTAAATCTTACAATTCAGATACAAAGGTCTCGACACATTGCAGATGAAGTCTGGCTTTGGCCACATTTTGGTAGCAATCAGATGTGACCAAATAACACATTCTTTGTGGATGTGACTTAATTCTTCCATGAGAAAATCTAGAGTATTTTTTTCACAGAGATGTTAAAACTACAAGTAAATCTTCTGAAATTCATCAAGCTGAAATACTTCCAAAAAAAAGAAAAGAGAAAAAAAAAAAGAAAAAAACCACATTAGTTTGGTAGAGATGAATCAAAAATTGTTCCTTCTTCTTTTTCCCCAGTGTTTGAAGAAAAGCCCAAATACCCTCCTAGTCACTCTCAAGCAGTCCTGCAAACTAAGCCTCCTGAGGATTACTCCTACAAGCAGTCCATTATTAACTTGTTCAAAAATATTCCATTTATACTGTTGCTGATCAGTTATGGTAAGTGGTGCTCTCTGCCTGTAGTCTGGCAGAAAGGTTCAAATGCAGGCTAAAAGCACATAGAGTTTAATCATGGGGGTTTTTTTTATGGGGGAGAGAGTATCAAACTTTGGGGTAAAACAGTACCCAACAGTTTTACCCCAAAGTATTTACTCAGGTGCCAGTGCTGGCAGTCTGTAGGGATGCGAAATACCACTTATAGGTCCAATGAAGAGATTTTACTTGTCACATAAAAGGTTTTGTGTTGTGAGTCTTAAATGTCAGAAGATGAATTCTTTAGGGTAGCGGATCTGCATGGCTGCACCTGAAATGACTGAAGCTTTTTTCTTGGTATTGCAGGTATTATGACTGGGGCATTTTATTCTGTCTCCACATTGTTAAACCAGATGATAGTAACTCATTATGAGGTAAGTTTCTTGGATCTTATCTTTATCTTTTCCATTGTACATTTGCAGAGGTGATGTTAATTTTGTAGGTGCTATGTGTGCTCAGACATTTGGTTTCTTTTATACCTCTCTACAGTTTCTTGTACCATGCAGCTATGGGAGTCATAGGAATGTTTGTTTGCACTTATGACTGCCAAGAGGTCTGAACTTGACTCTGAGTGGAAGCAAGTTATTAATGAGCACCATATAAATATTTGTTGAAAGGGAGAAGAAGTGAACGCTGGGAGAATTGGCTTGACACTGGTGGTGGCAGGAATGGTGGGTTCGATTATTTGTGGTTTGTGGCTGGATTACACTAAAACATACAAGTAAGTGTGGGTAGGCATGTGTGGGGTTAGGGGTAGGAGAACGGTGCAATTGCATTAGGAAAATACTCCGTGAAGGCTGAAATGAACTGCTGATGAAATGCAGTTTGTCCCTGACCTTTTAGTGGCCTTGATGGAGACAAGTTTCTGAGGTTACAGCAAAAGCTTGAGACTCTTACTGGTTATAGGCCAAAAGAAACGAGGGAGCAGAATGCGAAGATGGAAGGGGTTTTTCCATCTACTCCTGCCTCTTCAGGAATGTAAGGCTAACAAGGAAAACACTGTAGGTCCTACATACAGTGGCCTGGTGGCCCAGTGGGCTTCTTTTCCTAGGAAAGCATAAAGTCTCAAAGCCTACCCTACATTGTTTTGTAAAATGGCCAGTTGATGGATTCTCAATTTTTTTTTATGCTACTCCTGATCCTATCAGTAAGTGTAACGTTTGCTGTAATTCAGGGAATGACCACGGAGCAGAGCTCTGTTCTGGGGTAGGAGCTCCTGGGTCCATCATCCATGGTGTGGTGCCCCCAGGAGCGAGCACTGCCGTGGAGCACTGTTTGTGATGGAGTAGTTCTCCCCTGTGATTCTTAGTACATTATGTGCCTCTACAAGCCTAATGGATGCTAATGCTGTAGATTGGCTTTGTTTCTGCATGTGTTTTGGCGTATAAATATGTGCTTTAAGAATTTGGAAGACATCCCTTATTCCAGATTCAAAATAAATAGAACAGTGTAATAATGAAATTTGTTTGACTTGCCTCTTGGTAGGCTGACTTTTATTGCTAATAGTGTTGGACTCAGCTGCTCCTGTGTTGATGTATTGTGCAATGGGCAGCACTGCAGAATGGCCAAGAGGTACAACAGAGTGGAGAACTAAAATAGTCCTAAGGGAGTAGTGTGTGCTGTGATTGTCCATTCTTTGAGAGTCTGAGTAAGTGTCCTTAGCCTTGAGTGAATCAGCCAGATAACCAAGACAATTAAGAGTTCAGGAGGGGATATGTTCTCTCTGCATGCTAAGTTTGAGGCAGAATTACATGAAGCAAATTTTACAGCTTTAGAATGTCAGTTGTTAGGAGTATATAATGTTTATTTTATTCTTCTGTGCTTCAGCAATGTACTGTGACCTTCTGTTAACAATGTTAATTTTTTGTTGTTGTTGTTGGGTTGCAGGCAAACTACTTTGATTGTTTACATTCTCTCTTTCATTGGGTTGCTGGTATTTACCTTCACCCTGGACCTCGGTTACCTTATAGTAGTGTTCGTGACTGGAGGAGTACTTGGGTGAGCAATTAAAGAGCACTACAAGATTTACTGCAGTTCTGTTCTGAAACATATTTAAATGTTTTAACTAGATAATTCTGTGTATTCTGGTACCATGATCTCAGCCTATGCCTTTAATTCACAGCACAGATAGGGTTTACTAGGGTTTCACCTTCTGTTACATCAGAATAAATCTAAAGTAACTCACTTCTCAGTAAACTTCATTTAACATTTTTATGGACCTAAGAGATGTCTCTGTGTGGTCAGTTTGTTCGGTTCCAGTTCAAAAAGCTGTCTGCAGTGAAGTTGAAGCTTTCTCTTGACCAGTGTGTAGGTGATTGGAGTTTAACTGAGCAGATCTAGGAAGACTGGCTTCTCTGCATTTTGATTAATCCATACTTTGATAGCCCAAGCATCATGCTGGTTGCTTTGTTTGCTCAGAAGAGCATGAGCTCTGCTCATAGGTACCTAATCTAAAAGCCTTAAGAGGTGCTGAGGGAATGATGCTGTATTCAGACACAGAAGTCAAGATACAACCAGAAACATCTTGAGAGTTTCAGTTTAAAAACCAATCAACCAACCTCAGCTGCATGAAGCCCCTTCTCTTCCCATCATTCATCAGTGCCCTCAGCTTCTTCCATAGCAGCTTCCAGGAGGTGTTCTGTGTACAGCCTCACTCCCTACTTATGGTCTCTTTTTGTTCTCCAGCATGGATATTTGGGCTGATCAAATGATGATGTTTGTATATGTCTTTCATTTGAAAGTAATTGGCTTCAAGTATGGGGTGGCTTGTGGACTCGTTAGAAAAGGTTGTTTCATATGTATGGTGGTATGGGAAATGGGACAAACATGTTTTAACAGCGTTGTCCTAAAGAGAAAGATGTGTGGCTAAAATTCTTGGATGATTTTGAGGGAATGAAGCAGTCACTATCATTTGGAATTATTGAATTATGTTAAGTCATGACACGTGACAGTTCAGAATACCAGCTAATTCATAATACCATGTGTGTATGTTAGGTTTTCTTAACTGTAGTAACAAATAAAGCCCACGCCTGTCATCCTCTTACTCTCCTCTTCAACAGGTTCTTCATGACTGGCTATCTTCCACTTGGGTTTGAATTTGCTGTGGAAATTACATATCCAGAGTCTGAAGGCACTTCCTCAGGTCTCCTTAATGCATCAGCACAGGTTACATAATTTTATTTCTTCAAGTGAAGTAATGTTCAGGAAGGCCACTATGCTCGAGTCTAGGAAGGCTTTCTTAGACTTAGCTAAGCCTCTGTTGTGTTGCTATAGTCCTGGATTTTTTAAGATTTGATTTCTGTAAGATGTGACCTGGAACTTTTAAAGGTAAAATGATGACTCTTTTCTGTGTGATCCTGATGAAGTTACTTGTTTGTTTATAGATATTTGGAATTGTCTTTACACTTGTTCAAGGAAAGCTCACAACAGACTACAGTCCTCGTGCAGGAAACATCTTTCTTTGTGCTTGGATTTTTGTGGGCATTATTTTAACAGGTAACTACAAGTGCAAGTAACGGTTTCTCTTTAATGTAAAAGTGTGGATGTTTTTAGGATGATGTTGCTAATATATGAACAGCCGTCTGACCCCCATTTCTTGAGACATGTCTTGAATTTGAGACAGATGTCCATCTCCAAAGTGGGGTGAGAAATGGAAGCAAATGCATAAATGGAGGCAGTTTGCAGTTTTCCAAATGCAGGAAACTGCTGACGCACTCTGGAACTGTGCCAGTGACTTACACATGTTGATTTACAAATGTGCTGAAAGTGATGAAACTGTCAAGCTTTGCTTTAAGTTCTTGTGGTTTAAAAGATTTTATTGTTGTTTTGTGTGCTTTGTGTATTTATTGTCTTGATTTGTGTGCTTTGTGAGGAGCAAGTTCAAATTGTCACTGAGTTCAAATTTGCAAAGAGCAAGGACGGATATTTTGAAAATGTGCTGAAAGCAGCTACTGTGTGCTTGCACCATGCAAACATTTTCCTTGAAGTGCATGTCACTGCAAAGGTGTGAACCAGCTTTCCTTTTTCCTTTTTTTTTCAGCCTTAATAAAATCAGATTTGCGACGACACAATGTGAATTCAGGGATTATGAACCTGGACGTTAAAGCTGTAAGTGGTGACTCATTTACCATGACTGTATTACCTACTTGAATGCTTGACTTCTACTGGCATAACAGTATTAGCTGCAAAAGAGTGATTGACAAAATCCTATGACTGTTTCCATGCTGTTTTTGCATAACAGAGCCACATGGGATGCTGCCCTCAGTTTTTCTCCTTAACTCCCACCAAAAAAACCAAAAAAAACCTTCTGCTTTCACTTTTTTTTTCTAAATTTTTGAATATTTGAATTTTAAGTGGCTAATAATAGGATTTTATTGCTTGAATTTTGCTTTTTCATATTAGCACATAGCACTGTAAATTGTGAAGCCTTTTTGTTTATTGGGTTATGAAGCCATCCTATAGGCTAGGTATTTTATTTGAAATACCTGCAGTCCCTTCAGATGAAGTCAGTGTCTGATAAACAGAAGTCATGCTGGAGTTTCTATATAGTGCTGCATAAAGAGCTGGGTTTGTTCTTCTGCTGAGCACCCTCTCAGTTTAAATGAAGAGTGAGCATAGCACTTTCTGATGATCATAAGGTTCCACGTTTCAGCAGCTTTTCCAAACTAGTACAGTTACTAGTAGAAATCAAGCTCTCAGTGGAAAAATTTTTCAGTGCTATGGCATTTTTGATCATTTGGATGAAGATATGAGACAGCTTTTTGGAGTCAGACATTGCAAGATCCTCTGCCATGCTTCTTTTTGTGTAGGTGTCTTGCATGTCCAGCACCTTTTGATCATCTGACTGCACACTGTTGGTGTCTGTATGAGGTTCAGGAACTTCCGAGCTGGTGCTCTCTGAGCTAACTTGAACCTGAAACCTGTGCGGCTGTGTGTGCTCCCTATGGCATCCTGTGGGTTTCCCAGCCGGGCTTGGGGCTCTCTCGGGGATGTACATGACTCATCTGCTTTCCATTATCACCTCGTTAATTAGCCTAGATCGACACACAGCTTCATTCATATTAGCCAGGGTGTAAGAACAGCCGCAGTCCTTGCCCTGATACTGCCATACATGAGTGAGACCTGCCTGTGTTAATAATGTTCAATATCACTTTGATACTGAACCTTGATCAAGATGCTACTGTGGTTTAATGTAACGGAGAAAAAAATGGAAGTTAATCTTCATGTGACAAATATTTATGTGCAGTAAATATATACTTTAGAGTTGTACTAAGTTCTATATTTGATCTCGCTTTTTTATTACAAAAAGAAGGGAAAATCAGGTTTTTTGTAATTGCGTAATTTGGCTAATTAACTATATATACTGTTGGAGTCTGATCTAATAATTACCCAAGAATACTGAGTTTGAGAATAGTTCTGTTGAGTAACAGCTTCATTCCTGTTGTGTTTTTATTTTTTTATCTCCCTCTTCAGGTACCAGTTGAGAGTCCTGTAGAACCTGAAAGCACTACATTAAAGATTCAGTCAGCTTTATAAAGCTAAAGGAAGGTGACTTAGAAACGCACAAGTTTGGTTAGATATGGAACAATATGAATTAGTGTAACCACTGGATTTGTGCATACGAGTAGTAAAATGTGTTTGTTGATATTGGTGGTAGTTGTGTGTTGGACGCTATGAAGATACTCAGTTCATTTTGCCCAAGATGCAAACAATTCACCTTTGTATGGAATATTTATTTTAACAGTTTTCAAGTTTTGCAGTTTTATTAGTAAAGAACTGTGTGAACACTCTCCCCAGTAGAGAGACATGTGCATTCAGGATGCATACTTGAAAAAAAATCAGGAATCCTGAAGTACAGTTCAGAAGTATCTAATCTTTTCTTCTTGTTCAGTCTTGCTGGTGCATTTGAAAACTCAAAGAGTAGGGAGCTGTACAGCAGGAGGATGTTCACAAGTTCCTTTTTTATTTTAAATGTATCTGTATTTTAATATAAGCCAATGAATCCTTCTGGGAAAGTGATAGCACAATACTGAAAACAAGAGATGACGTCTGTGTTTCATACTGGCATCTGACATTTCTTTTGCCTTGAAACTTCTTTATAGGTATCAGAAGGCAGGTAAGAGAAAACACTGTTCTATAGCTTCATTGTAGCATTTCTGGGGAGATTTAAAAAGTTTCTCACTAGATAAATTGGAGAAAAAACATTTCTTATTAAATACAGTGAAAAGGAGGACAAAGGCCTTTGATACCTCTATTGTGAAGTATTTATAAGCAATGGAACACTACCACACAAGTTTCCTCCATGGAATATTTGGAGTGTTTTCTCAGTTAAAGAGAGAGGAGTATGTGTTTACAAAGAGCCGGTGCCTTTACTTTGTAAAGAAGATCCCTGCCTCATCTTGAGTTTAATCAGTGCTGCTGAAGAAATTCCATTTTGTGTGTTAAACCTTCTCTGAATATTTGTGGAGTATCAGAAAATGTGTTCTGTCCTTTTTATTAATTGTATCACTTGTCTCATGTGAAATTCCTGTGCTTGTGTAACTTAAATCATGTCTTTTGCAGTTTGTTAAAAGCTGTAAGGATGACTGAAAGGAAAATAGTGATATTTTCACTTTCTTTGATCAAGTATTTTCTTTTATACCATCTTAGCTGCAAAATGAACAGAATTCATTAACAGTAACTTTTTGTTACTTCATTTATCTGTATTTGGGATGGGGGTTTCTCACTGTAGTGCTTTTGAAAATTTTCTCCGTTACCTTGTGCTCTATCTACACACCCACAGAAGTGATAGCACTACAATACTATTGCTGGGAAAGTCAGACCTGGGTTAGTGAACTTTTTGCAAACATTTAATTTTTATCTCAGCAAGCTGAGCCTGCAAGTTCAGTGCCATCAATGATGCTGTGTCTTTGAGTTCCCACAGATGCAGTGCCATCCAGAAAGTGGAATCATACTCGCAGTTTTCCATAGATTGTTACAGTTGGGTATGGGGAATTATTTAACTCTGTGCTGGTTTCAGCTGGGCTACAGTTAATTTTCTTCACAGTGGCTGATACAGGGCTGTGGTTTGGGTTTGTGCTGAACACAGGGTTGATAATACAGAGATGTTTTTGTTGTTGCTGAGCAGAGCTTGCACAGAGCTGAGGCCTTTTCTGCTTTTCATACATCAGAAAACATGAGAAAGTGAGGAGTGCAGGGGAGGTTGGGAGGAGACATAGCTGGGACAGGTGACCCCAATTGACCAAAGGGATATTCCAGACCATATGACATCATGTTCAGTATGTACAGTGGGGGGCAGAAGGAGGAAGGGAGGGATGTTTGGAGTGATGGTATTTTCTTCCCAAGCCACTGCACTTGATGGGGCCCTGCTGTCCTGGAGGTGGCTGAGCACCTGCCTGCCCATGGCAAGCAGTTCATCAATTCCTTGTTTTTCTTTGCTTGTGTATGTGGCTTCTGCTTTCCCTATGAAGCTGTCTTTATCTCAACCCATGAGTTTTCCAGCTTTTACCCTTCTGACTCCCTCCCCAGTCCCACTGGTGGGGAAGGGAGCAAGCAAGCAGCTGCGTGGGGCTTGGTGGATGGCTGGGGTTAAACAGCAACAAACTCCAAGGTAGTCTCTAAGTACAATGAATATCATGAAATGCTTTTCTTTTTCTTATTTCACCGTAGACTTAGAGAATCCTTTTGTATAAAAAGGGCCCTGAAAGCTTATCTTTCTAAGCTTAGCCTCTAAATGTGATGATCTTGACTTAAACATTTTGTATGATAAATGCTTTAGACAGGGGAAGAGCTATCAGAATAAACTAAGCATGCTTGGAACACTTGCCTTGCCAGAAAGGGTTCATGTCTCTTCGCCAGGTCCAGTGCTAGAGAGAAAATGGCCAGGCCTTGCTGCTCCTGGAGAGCTGAGCTCCAGAAGAGTCCACTGCTGAAGTAGCTGATTATAGGAAAAGTAACTCTTGGATATTCAAATGGCAGGCAATAGGAGTAGAAGTAGAAATGCTTTCGATATGCCAGTCCTTTACATTTAATGACTTGCTGGGATAGAAGGTGCCCCATCAAGGGATGTACATGTTTTCAAACTTTCTGCCTTGTGACATATGTGGGTGGCTTTTCCCTTTGGAAACATCATCATAATGTGTGCCAAAATATATATATGTTTTTCAGCAAGATACAGATTCAGAAAATATTTATGTTCATGGCCCGAGGTTGCTTTGACTTTTGGTGTTGCAAAACCTTAACAAGATAATATTTTTGCAGTTTTGGAGAATTGTTTTCAAATATCCAGTAGAAAGTCTTTGGCAGTATCCAGAATGTTTGCTAACCTGTTCAGTACACACTGTTCAAATTCAAAGCTTGAGTCTTTTTCTTTCTTTCTTAAAATTTATTTTTCAATTCCTTTCTTCACTACTAGCTTCCAGTTTCTTTAGTTATGTTCAGCTGATTATTGAAAAAATATTCTAGTTCTGGCTCCTTGTGTTCTTTATCTTCTGCCAAATGACTTGGCTACCTTCTGAAAAGGTCCAAACAAGATTTTGGCATGCAGGAAACCCTGCTGGGTCCTTAAAAAGAAATTATTCCTAATAATGAAGGCCTAATTACATCCTGGATTTAATATTCCCCTTCTAAAAGGAGCTTGAAAGTTGGAAACCTGAGAGCTATTTTCAGGCAATGATAAAGTATTTAAATGAAAGGTTCAGCAGCAGAATAAAGAGCAAATAAAGAGCAAATCAGTATTTTTTATGCAATAATCTTATCATCTGTCTGTCAAGAAATTGAGGTTCTAGCTTATGGCAGAAATTAATTTGGAGTAGTTGAGGCTTTGTGGTTTCTGCTTTTAATTTTTGGGTTTTAGCAGACAACATCCACTCAAGAAAACACAGAATCATAGAATGTTAAGAGGTTTGAAGGGACCTTAAAGACCATCTGCTCCCAACCCACCTGCCATTGGCAGGGACATCTCCTGCTAGACCAGGTTGCTCAAGGCTGTATCCAACCTGGCCTTGAACAGCTCCAGGGTTAGGGTGTCCACAACCTGCCTGGGCAACCTGTTTCAGTGTCTTACCATCCTCACAGTAAAGAATTTCTTCCTGATATCTAAATTAAATTTCCCCTCTTTCATCTTGTACCCATTCCCTCTTGTCCCATCACTACAGTTCCTGACAAAGAGTCCGCCTTCTGCTTCCCTGTAGTCCCTCTTCAGATACTGGAAGGTTGCTATGAGTTCTCCATGCAGCCTTCTCAGCCTGGAAATTCCACATGCATCTGAAATTGGAAATAGGGTTTCTGACTCTTAGCCTTGAGATGCTGGCTCAGCCCTCCAGCAAGAGTAGAGTTGGGGGCTAAAAATCCTAACTGTTTAAAGAGGTAATTGTATCATGAATGGAACTGCACATCAACTAGGAGAAGATGGTGTAAGAAACCAGGTGAGGGGGGCATCCCAAGCCCATGCATCAGCTTTTGCTTTTCAATTCACTTTTTTTTTTTTAAAGTGTTTCAAGAGAGCTCTAGAGGACGCAAGAGAACGCACACAATGGGGAGCATAAACAAGGGGGCAGCCCCCAAGTTCCCAGGAGCCCAGCAGGCTATGCAATTGATAACTTTCAGCTACAAAATTCAGAGATTAACCTTAAAATTAACTCTTTATCTTCGTGTTTCTTCCCAGCCATGTTAAACTTTTGGTAATTTCAGTGGAAGAGACTTGGAGAACATTGACCCATTTTTATTTAGGATTCCTACCACAGCCTTAAACCCCTCATTTCTGTTGGCTGGGTGTGAAAATACCAGACCTGTATGAAAATACCAGACCTGTAAGGCATAGTCTGGATTTGCTGGTAGATAAGTCCCTCAGAACAAGTATTTGTAGATGGGTGCTTGTCTTTAGTAACATCTCTTTCTGTTGCTAAATGCCCATGTTTTACGAGGAAGAAAGAACAAGGGAAGAAGTATGAAGAATACATATGAATCATTTCAGATTAATAGGGCTTTCCTCACTTCAGCCTCTTGGTCATCTCTTTTGTTCAAGGCAGTCTGTTGTTTCAGACAATCAGTGGAGTGTGTAATTAGAGCTGCCAGCCCATGTTGCCTGATGCAAAATGGGTTTTTGAGAAATATTTGGACTACGTTGTGCATCTACAACCAAGTGAAACTGAGTTAAGCTGTAAACGTTTATTGTTTTCCTTTTCCATTTTGTGAACTCACTAGTTTTCCTGTGTGAATGGGAATGTGTGACCTTTACAGTTGTTTTTCACTACATGTATGTACCTCCTTCTCGAGTGTTACAGGCTACTAATGTTTCATGAAGCACAAGCTGCCATTGTACACAATAATACGTGATTGCCCCCAGCCCCACCATCCGGTCTGAAGTCTGTGAAGAGGGAGGAGTCATGTTAATGCAGGAACTAGAATGAATTAAGCAAAAAATTTTCCTAAGAGAAATATATTTCTGTGTAAGACCCATGTTATTTACTGCTCATGTCTTTGTTCTACTCATGAAGATAACAAATATGTTTTGCTGTAATATTTTGGTTTTGTTAGTGTCCAGTTCTTTATTTCAAGAGAAAATTAAAAGTTCTTAATGAATATTCTCTGATTGCAATACTGTATGTATGTGTGTATGTGGATGGCATCATTCTTTATCATTATACGTTACTAATAAAGTGTATAATGCCTAAATTGATTGGAGCCAAGATTAACATTTTTGACAGCTGCTGATAGAGCTGCTAATCTAAAAGTGATTTTTTTTTTCCTTAGAACCTGCCTTTTAAAGTAGGAAAATGTGTAAGTGTATGACTTACTGTGTCATTAATAAACACACGTGTACATTCAGAGTGCATGTATGCACGGTATAGGAATTTATTCTCCACAAGATTATTGGCACCCAGAGAAATTTTCTAGGGGCATGGAATTAAAGTACTAGCATTGGTAGTTGAGTTGTACTGCTCTAGCACAGAGATTTCTCCTCTGCTTTGGAAAAGGTCAGTGAGGAAAAGAAAGTGCAAGTTAACTCCTAAAGCAGAGCAATCCAAAGGCAGCTTCTTGAGGGTAGTGCAAATATTGTTTTAATAAAGCGCTTGGTTTCAGAGGGATTATCTGGGGAGAGAGGGTAGGATAACTTCTTAGAGAGGATAAAAGCGAGACATTACATTCAGTTATGGCTAAAATTGGAGCTGTCTGCAGAGGGAGCACAGCAGAACCCTTGTGAACACTCTGCAAGGGTTCTGTCACCTACCCTCAGGTGTTTAACCCAGCTGTGAGCCAGGCAAATTTGAGGAACCTGCTTCAAAGAAAGTAGAGTCACGGTAAGAAAATGGTTTAGTTCTTCTTATCTCACTTCTCCACAAAGCTGGGATTCTCTCTCAGCTATTTTGGTATAGGAGATGCTTCACAGAAGGAGGTTGCCCGTGCTGCAGAGCACAGCAAACACAAGCCTTGTGTCATAAAGCAACACTAACATGCAGTTCAGCACTGGGTTGAACTTCCAGGTGGGTTCTTCATTTTACAACCAGGAGCACAGGGTCATGCTCCTCTTACGGTACCTCTATGAAAGCTGCAGGCAACATCCCCATTTAAACATTCCCACAGCTAGGAAGGAACAATCCCAGAAAACTATTATTCCCTAAAGTTTCTTTGGTGTTGGTGTTTTGGGTGTTTTTTGGGCTTTTTTTTGGTTGGTTGTTTTGTTTTGGTTTGTTTGTTAGTTTGTGTTTTTTGTTTTGTTTTGGGTTGTTGTTGTTTTGGGTTTTTGTTTGTTTGTTTGTTTTTTGGTTTTTTTGGTCAGATTCTAAGTCCTTGAAAGAAAACACTAGAAACCTCATCAGGCAAATGGGAGATGTGAAGCCATCCCTACTATGATTAGTCAGATAATAATTTCTATAGCTGGGAGGAGGCCCTGTGATCCAAAGCTAACAAGTATGACCCCTTCCAGAAAGTTATGTGGTTTGTGTATGGATAAAATAGGCAGATGCTTCACAGTCCAGCTGCGTCCTGGGGTGGAAAGGTTTCTTACAAGTCTGCTGGAGTTCCTTCTGTCTGTGCTTCACAATGAACTAACCCTATCTGACCATGTTCTAATTCAATATTTACAGCTTTATTAAACAACAACTTTCAGAAAACAGAACAATAATATCCCAAACTTTGTAGAAAGGACTTCAGCAGGTATGTCACAAAGGCTAAGTATTGGCAATGGCTAGGCATAATTACTGATTTGTGAGTAATTATATATTTGTGAGTGACAGGCTAATATCTGCTTAATACCAGGGATCAAAATTCAGTTTTTAGGATGCTAATTTCCAGTGTTTCCTCAGTAAATGCCTCTGCTTGTAACACTGTTTAGACCATTAAAGAGGCAGTAAATAGTATCTAAAGGGCATTGTCAATATTTTGGCCTTGTGTTACAAGTTTCCAGAAATAGACACAAGATTCTACAAAAACCATAAACTCCATGCAGATGGAAAAATCCCAGGGAAGTATTGAAGGCTTTAGAAGCTTTTCTAGCCTGCATTAGGCTGAACCAGAGAGTTCCTAATTTCTTTTTTCAGAATGGGGCAGTCCTAAGGTTTCTCAGATATTGATCACCGGTTTGGATAAGGTAAAAGAGGGACTACAGATGACTGCAGAGTTAGTTATTCTTTTAGAAATCAAATTGTCCAGCTTGCTGCCAAGAGAAAAAGAAGTTAAATATAACAGCCCAGTTTCCAAGGCTGCGCATGGTGTTTTCTCCATTAAATATTGGAAGATAACTTGATTTTCTCAGAATAATTCATCAGCTGGTTCTGAACAACCCTGCAGGCATTAGACAGAATGTACATCCTGTGTGGAATGAAGAGGCTCTGTCCCACTGGTGTGAGAATGACTCACCCAGGGATCATTAACTGGCTCCAGGGACTTCAATTTGTGTTATCTTCTGCTTGCTCCCTACGAACAGCTGAATTTATTTTGGGGCCTAATTCTAAAAGCCTGAAATTCACTTAGAGGCTACTGCCCAAAGCCTAGAAATACAAAGATTTCTCATCTTGTCACTGCCCCACTGAAGCTTCAAAAGGGTAGAGAAGCCCTCAAAGGCTCGGAAGCTTGACGAAGTTGTCCAAACCAGACTGTCACCAGGGGAGACACAGAGGTCCCCCAGCTTCTGGGGAACAGAATGCCCCATGGGCAGTGTGATTTCTCTCTGACCTACTTCATCTGCTCAGAATGTGAGAATCTCATGAGGGTTGAAATATCTGTGTGCACCGAGGGCATTAGGGAGTCTCCTTGAAGTCTGCAGCTTGTGTGATTACACAGCATTCCTGGGTTTGATTCCAAAGTCAGAAGGTGCTTTGTAGGCTTGAGTTTGCCAGTTACCTCTGAAAATTACTATCATTCATGTCATGGCCAATGATGAGGATGACTGAAAAAAAGTAATTTTGCTCCAGATTACTGTATTTCCTTTAAGAGCTTTATTTTTAAAATGACCACAGAATTTGAATTTTACTGTCACCTTCAGGCACTTCTGCAGTGTTTTGATTACTCTTCAATCATTCTCTGGAAAGGGGGACTCTTCATCTGCAGAGCACTGTCTCCCAGGGATGCTTGAAGTGATGCTTGAGATCAAAAATTGTTTGATGAAATCATCAGTGTCGTGATGACACCTTGTTGCACCATGGCATTGAGAACAGTAAATCACATATTTCTCTTTGCAGATTTCACACAGCATCTCAGTTCAAAGGCTTTTGGTGTTTGGGCTTGTGACATGTTCTATTGCTAGGCTTAATAACTTTTCCAGTCTAGTTTTCTTTCTTCCTGGAAAGAAAACGCGTTTGAGGAACTTTAATACATAAGGACGACCTTTGGCCAGTGTTTCCTAACCAGCATCATACTATTGCTAGAGGGCACAGATTATCCCATAGCAGAATTAGATTGCTTAATTTATTTCTGAACAGCAACAACAATTGTGCTTCTAATCTTACGCAGGCAGGGGTTTATTGCAGTACATTCCTCTCTCCACACAGGCAGGGATGACTCAGGTGCTCACTTGGCAGTGGAGGCAAGTCCTGACTCTCACCTTTGGTGCCACCACTGGCAGCTCCCTTGTGACAAGGCCTGTGGGTGCTGACGATTGCTGAAAAGAAATCTCATTTCTACGCAGCAGATTTTTTTCAGCCACTGCCTTTCTTTACTACCTGCATTTTTATTATACAGTTCCCCTGGAAAAAAAAAAAAAAAAGTGATTGTGCTGGGTAGTTTACCCTCTGACTAAAGGTTGAAGAAGTAGTTAGTAAAAAAAAAAAAAAAAATTGCTAATATTTATGGAAGGTTACATCAGTGTTTTCTTGTTTTTGTAAGCAGAGCTTGCTGCAGAGACCAAATCATGTGATATGTTGACAAGTAAGACCTTCACAGCAAACTATTGATATAATTATTTTCCCAAGCTACTGCAATGTTTGAGACTGAAACTTTGGAATGAGACAGAAGGAGTAATGTGGGCTAATTGGGCTGCTGATGATGTACCACTCAGAAATGGCAGTTTCACCTGCATCTGATGCCATCAGTTGTAGACCAGAGTGAGGTGACTGTAGGAAGTATGGAAAAGGCTATTTCACTGTCAGCAAAGGCTCACTCAGGTTACTAGGACATGCTGACCTGCAGTTGGGAGTGGAAAGTGAAAATTTGTAAACCAGTTTTGGGGAAGGCCTGATTTATAGGCTTTTCATGATGCTTTGATTTTATTTTTTTTAATTTTTTAAAAATATTTTTTAATGCAAGGAAATCTTGCTTGTTGGACTAGACTGAGAACAAGTGGAGTCCAGCTAGTCCTATCTAAAATAAACACTGTAATGATTTGTTGCAGTAGAATTATTGCAGGAGATCCTGGACTTGCCCAGGCAGAAATCAAAACATGCTGCTGAAGTTCTTCATTGGTGCAGCCAAATCAGCTGATGGCTGTTTTTTCTGTTAGACCATTGCAAAATAAATAGTGTGTTAAGAGTTCTCAGAAAGGGCTACCGTGGGGAAAGCTCCAAGGAAGCACACCCTCAAGCATTTCTTTTATAGCTTGCTTTTTTTTTAAAGTCTGCTTTACATATTTATTTTCCCCTTGATCACATGGAAATTTTAGGAATACAGAAAGTTGTTAGTGGTTACACAAATTGCTCCTGCAAACTTGTATCAACAGCCATTCCCGTATTGCCACGGTAACATCCTTATCACAGTTTGACCTTTCGTTTCATTACTAAAAATATCCCATTCCAGCATAACGTTCAATTTAGGAAAAAAGCCCCAAACAAACAAATTTTGTTTTCCTTTGAAAGGATCAAATGAGGTCACTACGGTCTTTTCAGGAAATGGGCCAATATTTGCATTGCAATAATGCAATTTACTTACAGCAGGCAACCTTTCTTGACCTGTGGTTTTCTGCTGCCCTTTGCAAAGCTGAAGCACCTTTGTAGGATTAACCATTTTGGACTGCAGCTGCTCTGCTGGCTCCTAAATGCAGAAAAGGCCATTAAGATCACTTGGCCTGACTTTAGCAGAACAGTGTGCCCAAGCTGTTGTCAGGAAAATCCACAAACGCCAGAGGTTTATGTCCAAAAAGAAGACAGAGGGGTCTTGCAACTTTATTTGCATAAAGGGAGGGAGTCCACCAGGACACACGGCCACAAAGTTTCCTCTCTCGAGGTTTAGGAAGGCACAGCCTCTTTTTATCCCAAACTCCTGGCCGCATGTTGCCCCCTTCCTTTCCCCATTGGCTGAGGTACAGGGAAGGTACAGCCTTCCTGAACCACCTACTACATATTCCCCCCTTGAACCTAGTATTTTACCCCAAAGTTCGGAAGTTCAGGCTTGTGCAGACCCTTCTTTGTTTCAGGAGCCAACCTGTCTGGGCTCTGCCACAAACCTGCTGCCCAGAGTTAGCAGAGACATTAAGACCCGTTTCAAAGGCGTTAACACCCATAACCTTCATCCATCAAATTGTTTGTAAAGACATGAGCTGTCCTCTCACTGGGAATGCTTTGTGAGGCACCCAGGCTTCAGGCTTTTGCACTGAGTGCTGCCAGCTGGAGGTACTGGGCACATTTCCTGCTCCACCAGTGACTGATACTGGTACAGGGACCTTCAGTGAGTGCAGAGCACTTAGTGTCCACTTTTACTGACCTGGGAAACAACCCAGGTCCAGATCTGTTCTGTTACCATCTGATGGAAGGAAAGAGGAAAAGATAAACAAGCTTTTGCTTCCCACCACTGCCTTGGGCGGCAGCAGATTTGAACACCCCTTTCTTGCACAAAAGAAAACTTGTGCTGCTGCTGGTCTTGTTTCACTTCTGGGTTTGTTGCCCCCCTTGTGGCCCTGGCAGCACAGAGTGGCATTCCTGTTCACGGTGAGAAGTATCTTCACATAACAAGGTTTGTTGATAGCAGAGTCTAGACAAGGCCTTACAAGGGTCTTACAAAAGGCTGGAGCTGTGCCGGCAAAAGATCTGCAGAGCAGAAAACCACTGAATTTCAAAGCAGGAGCATGGGCAGTACATGAGACCTCACAGGCCATGAGACAGCAAATGACACCAGTCATCCATTCCCAGCCTGGCTGCAGCTCCCTCTTCTGTGGCCAGGTCAGGCTGGAGCTGCTGCCCAGGAAAGCCTTCTCCTGCTGGCTCCTTGCACAAGGAGGGCTGTTGGGAAACAATGGGTAATAGAGGAAGTGTTTTCCCAGATAAGCCCAAATAAATACGTGAATGAACTTCCTCTGCTCAGTATCACAGGGCAGTGAGGGTTGGCTGCGTGGCTGGGCTGGATTCATTGCTGTTTGCAAGACGATGCTTTCTGAGGAAGGGGGTAGCGGGACTCCTTGTGGGGGTGTGGGGGTGGCACTTTGGAGAAGAAATCTGCTTGGAAAAAGTGCCGATACTGGTATCACCTTGCTGCCATGGTGCAAATTAAGAGCTATTAATTTTCCTGCACTTGGTTGTGTAATTGCACTGCAGGGCCTTTTGAATGCTGCATTTAAATGAGTCTGCAATTGGAAATAATGGAAGTTGAAACCCTCTTACATGATGATTTTATGATCAAATTAGTTCCTTTGACCCAGAAAGCAGCTGTGGTAGCAATGAGCTCTGCATTAGGAGTAAGACTGTAGATTTGAGGTGTTGTTCAGAGCTAGCTTTAGAAAGGTGCATCCATATAAAGTGACTGAATTTCGAAGTCAAAAAGGTCTGGCACACTGGGACAGAGGCTGGGCAGGTGTGAGAGGAAGAGCTTCAAACACAGCAGGAAGTAAGGCAGCTCTGCTGAGAGTCATGGTATCAAAATTAGGTGACCCCACTATTGGGGTGAAAGCCATTGGATACTGGGGGCATGCTGCATATCCCATCCTGCTTTTACCCATCTTGAATGTCTGTTCATAACTAATACCAGGGAGGGCTTTGGCTAATCCAAAGCAGCATTATTCTATTTTTACTCTTAATTTGTCACTGGCAAGAGGGTTATTAAGACTTTCCCTTAGTTGTAGGGACTCTACTTTTATCTTTTTAGGCTGTTGTTTCAAAGTTGCCTTTAGCTTCGGGTCCTCAGCTAAGTTCTGCCCTGCCTGTTCAGCCCACGGGTGGCCTTGGACACACTGGCTGACTTCTGGGAGTTCAACTTGTCACTCTTCAGCCTGAGCATCGAGGAGGAGCTGGTAAGAATTTTCTTTCAGTCCTGATTGGAAGTGGTGCGGATGCTGCAAAGGGCTGCTATGAACAGAGCTGTGGTGTCCCAACCTTGCCATGTCCCTTACCTGTCTGGCCAGGGAGAGTCCTTCCCTCTGGCATGGAGCATGCCCTGACATGGTGGATGCAGGAGGCTTTGAACTGCAGAGCACATAGCATCACTCTAATCTTCACCCTCCCAGGGTGGCTAAGAAGTGGGCGGGTATAGGAAAACACAGTCTGAAGCTTCGTGGCTGCTCTGGGCAGTGAAGCAGCACTGAGCAAGGCTGTGACAGCTTCAACATGGTTGCCTGTTCCAACAGGGAACAAGGCTCTGGGACATACGTGACTGCCAGCTTGTGTATCAGCATCCTTGAGGATGACATTCTGCTGCACAATCCCTGCACTCCAGGCTCTGTCACATGCAGTGTGCCTCTCAGCTGCTCACACATGGATGCCACCACCTGCACAGTCCTATTCGTTCAAAGATCCAGGTCTAAATGATTTTCAAGCTTTCCCCTGGCTCTGCTCCAGTGAACTTGCAGACTTTCTCGACCTTCCTTTCCTTGCACTGTCTTGCCTGAGCCTCCCTTGGCTCCTTGAGAGCCCTCTCCTCTGTGTCTGCAGCCATCTGCAGCCTCTCTGGGTCTCTGTGCTTCATCATCTCCCATCTGGAACTCATATTGGTGCTCTCACATCTTGCTGATGTTCAGCATCATCTGCGCTCCAGAAGGAGAGACTGTGCTCCCCCTGGGATCCTGCTTCCAAACCCAGCAGGGTGTGTGTGTGTGTGTGTGTGTATCGTCTCTGCTCAGCATGGATGCACACTTTCCCTCCAACTGCAGTGTTTGCTTGATGATTAGGGAAACACAGGACATAGTGGAGAGGGTGAAGACTCCACAGCAGCTCTAAATCCACTCTGACCTTTCCTCCTTTCCCCCGGTTTGCGTTGCCATTTACACACAGAGCCCCCACATTCAGCTCGGGTGGTTTCCTAGACCAAAGTCTCCTGGGCTGAAAGCTGACACAGGGCAAGCCATGTAAGCTGAAGCCCTTGATTTGCATTAGCTGATGGAACAGCTTTTCTCTGTCCTGCCTCCTATTAAACCTCCTGATGAGATTCTGGCATACCATGTGGCCAGGGGACAGCAGGGAGGATTACTGGTAGGACTCACAGAGACACCGGCTCCCGTGGAGAGTGATTAGCAACTCAACATACACTCCTGAGAGCCTTCGGGAAGCTGATTAGGGCACCGCAGAAATTTATTTATGTCTGGGAGCCGGGGAGATCGGAGTGGCAGCAGTATCTGAGCGCATGGGCAGGGGATGGGAGCAACATTTTTCAGACTACTTGTATCTGATGGGGGGGGGGTCACAGTATTACACTGACACTGTTGTGACTGATGTAAAGAGCTGAAAATTCCCGTCCGAGCGTGGCCATAGCCATCAGGGCACAGTGGGCGCCGGAGAGGGCACTACCGCCAGGCAGTTCTCTGCCCGGGCCTGGGGCGCTCCTCTGCCCGCCCCTCACAAGCGCCTGGTGCCTCTCTCGGCAGCGCTTTGCCTTCAGGCTGGCATCTCACTGCCACCACCGAAACGCTGAGGGCTTAACAAGGGATTTCCCAGCTCTGTTGGGAAGAACGGAACAGCCCAGCTCTCTCCGATGAGGAGTTTCATCCTCAGGCCTCCGGCAGGCAGCGGGGACC
>VWZT01006093.1:0-135496 GCA_013397055.1 Pachycephala philippinensis | reverse complement strand
GGAGCAGCAGCGGGACGGCGGCTCGCTCTTTCTGGTGAACAAGAGCGGCTTCCCCATGGACGGGCAGACCTGGGAGCGGATGTGGGGGCACGTGGAGCGGGTGCACCCCGACGGCGGTGCCGTGGCGGCGGCCATCCGGAGCGCCGCCCGCCTGGCTCGGGTAAGGAGAAGCCCCCGTGTGTCCCTTCATGCAGACGGAGCGGGTGACACGGAGCCCGAGGGCTGCGGTCCGGCGGTGCCGCCCTCTGTGCGCGGCGAGGGCTGCGTGGGAGGGTATGACAGGGTGACACCGCAGCCCCGAGGATGCCCTCGGGACAGTGGGGAGAAGGATGGGGCGTCTGCTGTCCCGAAGCGCCCAGAACGGGGTACGGGGGCTGCGGGGTGCTTAGGGGCTGGAGTTGGTGTCCTGGGGAACAAGTAGGAAGAAAATTACTCCTTTTAGCTTGGGGAGGAAAAAGGCAGAAAACAAGAGTTAAAAGAAATCTTCAGGGACTGAGTGAAGCACTTAGTGCAATTTAAAGCAGGTTTTGGTTTTCCTTTTGGAACACAGGCATTTCCTAAAACACAGCCTTGGTCCTCAAATGTAACAAAGGATTTAAAACTCAGACATTTCATTTCCAGTATGTGGAAAGATTCCAAATGTTTTTGTCTTGTACGTTCCTCAGTACAAGCCCCAAACAGCTCTGCCTCACCCAAGTCTTTTTCCTCCAGCCAGCAAATAAAACGTTGATGTCTGCTGTTGTTCCAAGGTTTCTCGACACCGTGCTGCATTACTGATCACAATGTCTTTAACACTCTCTGCTTTGGCAGACTTTGAGCTTGATTCACTCCTCACATCGAGCAGCATTAATCTGAGCTGACCGCTGAAGTCTGGCTTGATTCATACCCTGAGCGTGCTGGGCTGAGGTGGTTGGGCTGCTGTTGTCATGGTCCAGGCTGTCAGTGATACTGACATGAACCATATGCTTGTTCTTTATGTGGAATAGAAAGGAAATTCTGTGCACAGGGATGTTGAAAGCTTATTGCGGAGGGCTGTATTGAGAAGGTGCTTGTCAAAAAAGATGCAGGCTGAAAAGGCCTTTCATCTCTCTCCTGCAATGTTTAGTCCAGTGCAGGTGCAAAAGGGACGATCTCTCTCCGCGCTGCTCTCCTTGTTCTGGAACCAGCCTTTGTTCGGACGGGGGACCATATCCAGCTAAAGAATGATCAGGTTATGCTGAGTTTGTGGTTCCTTGGTGTGGTTCATCTTGTACTTACACAAGCACTTGAGGTGGAAATGAAGGGGCTGGGAGAGGGCAGAACTTCTCGTTTCAGCAGCCTGACCAGCTTATGCCGGTCTAGGTGGCCTGCAAACCAGTTTGGTGTTAAGAGATGGCAAAGCACGCGCTAGACTTGACTTTTATCGTTTACTTCCCAGCTCCAGAGCCTGTAACTTTCACTGGTGACACCCGTGGTGACTGACAAAGCATCTGGTGAGAGACACGCCAGTGGCTCCAGTGTGCTGGCTTGCACACTGTATTCCTGTGGGAATGTCCCAGAGAGCATTGCCTGTGGCTTCTTCCTCAGTGTCACAGCACTGGGCTGACTCTCCGTAGTATGGGCTGAAGCTGGGCAGGAGAAAAAATGTTTTGAAATCTGCCTGGCTGAATCATTTGATGTTGATGATCAGTGAAGAGTGCTGTAGGAGTTGTACTCCTCCAGCACTGCCTGGAAGCAAAATCCTAGTTGCAGTGATTAATTTCCTCAAAGGCAGGAGGACCTGGTGCCCTCTGTGACTAAGTAGCTCTTGCTGGCTAAGTTTGAGACCTCTGGGGTCAGAGGGTGGGTAGTTTGAGGACTACCTGGCTCTTATTAGGGCCAACACAGTTCAGGTGAGCAAATGAAGCTTAGGAGCAGGTTTTTTTTGCCACAAAGTGGTGGTGGATTACTAAAATTTTGATGATAATTTCTGGGTCAGAGTAGGAATGTGAGAGGAGACTTGTTCCTTAAATGGTGGTACAAATTTTCTTAATTGGCTTGTGCTGCTGGGTATGTGTCACTCTGCAAAAGACTAGGTACTGCTGACTGGGAGTGATGAGGGAAGCTTGTGCCTGTGAGATGATTTGTAATCTGCTTGCATTGATAGTTGGTTCAGGCTGAGTGAGTGGCGTGTGCAACTGCTCCATTTCTGCATCTGATCTGTTCTTAATCCCTAGTGATGGGAGAGAGTTTTCATCCCCTCTCCAAGAAGCTCCACTTGATTGCTCTAATCATCTTGGTATTAGTCTCAGCAATCATACACGCAGGGTGGTAAGTAGCTACTTACTGTGTCGGTGAGGTTGTCCTTACTGGAACAAATGCAAACTGCAGAGGTGCAGCATCTCTCTCTCGGGAGGCAGAGTCCTCACAAAAAGCTGCCTTGTCTGCAAGAAGGGCAATTTTGGAATCTGTGGGGTCCCCACCTCTGACTGTTGGCTTGAGCTCTGGGAATAGTGCAGGCTCACAGTTTGGAAGGGCTATGCAATCCTTTACCTGTTCTGTGATCTTGGAGATACTTGGAGATCTTAATAAATTAAACCTCTCAGCAGCTTTGAGGACGCTTGCCTGTCAGCTTCATCCGTGCTGAGTAACAGTGTGCTTGCAGGGGGAGCTAGTAGGAAATGACTTTCTGGTCATTGAATGAGATGGTGGAATTGGGCAAAATGAGTTTCACACAGGATGTCTGTGGTGAACTCAGACTACAGCGTTTCCAGCCATGGGATGAGTCTCCAGCTCTGCCACATGGTCTTGCACTGCAGTGGCTCCACTGTCTCTGGAGCTGCTGTTCCTTGGAAAGACTGATATAAGGTCAAGGCTTTTCATCTGACTTGTCTCTGAATTTCACTCGCTTTGCAAATTCATGGTCTGTAGTGCTGTGTCTGCATTTCCTCTTGCCATTCATGACCTCCTGCTACAAACCCTTGCCTGCTCCTTGCTGCTCTGGATGCATACCAGGAACTGCCTCCAATTGCTGCATCCTCAGTCACAGCAACGCTGTGCTTTCCTTCACTTGTAGTATTGTGCAGCCCTGGCTTCTGCTCTGTGCTGGGTGGGTGCCCAGGATTGGTACTCCTGCAGCTGGGGCAGGAATCAGGGAGGGAAAAATGTTTGGAAGGTGTGTGGCTTCCCACTGCCTGGCCTGGCTGGCAGCATGGTGTGTGTACTGCCTGCCCTGCACTGGAGAGAGGAGAGCAGTGCTGGCCTGTGTGGGCTCAGGCTGATGGATGCTTTGCCCTCCCTGCCTGAGATCCGGAGGGGCTTGGGCCTCCTGGCTCAGCAGGCCTGCTGAGGTAGCTGGAATATGTGCCAGCCAGTGGGAAAACGCTGGTTCTCTTTACCAGACTATGCTCTGGTGTCTGACACGATCATCCTCCTTGCATGATGATGTGATCACCCACCTTGGAGGTCTGAACCTGTCCCATCTGGTGAGGGTGGCCACTGTGGGTTACAGGAAGGGCTGTGTCTGTTCACACTGGTGCTATCCCTATGGGATGCTGTCCTGGGTCCCATAGCTGGGAGAGGGCTGGGAAAAGGATGAAATCCCCACCTCTGAAGCAGCCAAGCCCCTCACTGGCTGGGACTCCCATGGTGGCCACTGTGGGTTACAGGAAGGGCTGTGTCTGTTCACACTGGTGCTATCCCTATGGGATGCTGTCCTGGGTCCCACAGCTGGGAGAGGGCTGGGAAAAGGATGAAATCCCCACCTCTGAAGCAGCCAGGCCCCTCACTGGCTGGGACTCCCATTGTCTTGGTGTGTTTTAAGTGCAATGTATGCACCTTGAGCTTCTGTATCTTTGAAGCAAAGGATTGAGTATATTGGAGCAGAAATGGCCACCCCGGGGAAGGTGTGACAGCCCTGACATTATTCCCTTTGTCAGCTCCTTGCTGCTTGTGAAACTCGAGCCTTATCTGGTGTGTTGAGTTCAGGTCTGCCTTCATGCTGGAAGGGACAGGTGAATAATTCATCCAGACCAAAGGGGCTGGGTGAGAAAGGAACCTGTGGAACCAAAAAAATGCCTCTAATGAAGAGCTTAGGCATGAAAATCGTGATTAAGAAGTCCTAATGAGTCTTGCTCGTAACTCCCACTGGTTAGAGGAGAAAGCCCGTGTGTGCAGGCGTGCCAGTGCCCGGGTAGCACTGGGATTGCGGGGGTGAGCTGGAAGCCTCGCCATCTGCTTGCCACTTGCAGTATGTTTCTGTGTGTCAGTAGTGTAGGAGTCTCTGGTTTGGGCTTTTTTTGCCCCTTCTCTGAGGTGTATCTCCTATTTGACTGTAGTAACTCTCTGCGTGTGGTAAATGCTGGGTTTTGGTCGCCTTGGGATTACTGGTGCTTGCTCTCTGAAGGCAAACACACAATCTTAACAGGTGAGAACTGGAGAGGAAAATCTTTGTGGCAGACATGGCCCCATACCACCTGAACTTGCTGTTCTTACCTGTAATTGCCTGCTTGAAGTGTATTAAGGACAGTGATATGTCGCTTTATGAGCTTTAAACGATGGTTACAACAATGTGGGCCTACAGGTGCTTTTCTTCGCACCTTGTCACAGCTGCCCAAATTGCTGCTTCCTGAATTTGAATCTGCATTAATAGTCAAATAAACTGCTTCCTCCACTGTGTTTGTGAGAATTGTGCTAACTTCTTTTTAGCCACGCTGCCCACTTTAATATCTGCTGACCCCATGTTTTGCAGTCTCACCCCTAAAATAAGTGGACTTGGGACAAGGCTGTGCCCCTTTCCTGCATGGCTGCAGGCTCAGGAGCCAAGTAGCTGTGGGGATTAAACATGGATTGAGGGCCCGCCTTCTTAGAATGCTTAGGCACAAGCAGATGTCTTACGAGATTTTGGAAAAATCCCATTATGTTGCCAGTCTATATCTTTAAGTGTCTAAATGTCATTAAATATTTGGGTCCCAGGTGGTCTTCTAGGTACCATGCTCTCCCTCCTTAGTAAGTATGCTGCAGACACGCGGCAGGTGGGAAATTATGCAGCCCGGGATCCTTGTCTCCTTTTATCTTTCTCTTGTGGTAAAGGAGGCCAAAAATTAGACTTGAAATGGCTTCCTGGGGGAGGGAGAGCAGCAGAGTCAGTACTGGGACTCTGCTCATCGAACTGCCCTGTGCTGGGGGGGGGCAATGGGAAGCATAGGCTTTCTGTGCTGGGCTGTCTGCCTGCATAGGGGGGTGTTTGAGGGATGCCGGTGGCTCTGATCAGCCTGCCACGGCCTCTCTGTGTGGGGACAGGGCTGGCTCTGCTGCTGGGGCAGCCCCTGTGGTCAGCAGGATGACTTTGCCTGCTGCTTGAGTTCACGTGGGGTTTAAGCCATCTGTGCTGCCACGCTGTATTGCTCTAAGCACATGCCGCTGCTTGAGTAAATCACTTATCTGCTCTGCGGGGAGCAGTGGCTGTCTAACCTCTTTATCTTTTTTTTGTGTCCAGCCTTCAGTGCCACCAGTGCCAAACTACAAGCTCTCCATGTCAATCCCAGAATGGCTCCAGGCAATACAGACCTACATGAAGATGCTGCAGTATCCTTCTCGAGCGTGTGGTCTCCGGAAAGAAGGCTGATTTGTGCCTGGTGTGAATTAACAGAACTTTACTGAAGCTTTGGCTTGTTTCAAGGGTTTGGGATCATTTGGGGGTAAAAGGACGCCTCCAGGGATTTGTGATAGCACCAGCAGCACTGAGCTTGTCATAGCAATCCTCTGGGAGATGTAATTAACTTTAAATGATACTGAAGAATGTAACTGAAGTGACGTTGGCGGGAATAGAAGTGCTTATTTTGAAGTTGATTTATGAGGATATTATGATTGGATCGTGATGCCTGGAGAAATAGTATGGCATCTTGTCATAAAGTGACTAAGAGAGAGCCAGTGTTGTGGCAAACCCTTTCTCCCTCTGCCCTGGCAGCCCCTGTGGGCTCCCTGAGGATTGCCTGTGTGCTCAGCCTGCAGGGAGTGCTTGTCATTGGAGCGAGGGGCACAAGCAGCTGTCCTGACCCCAAGGTGGGCAGGCTTGCCTGTGACACAGGAACTGACTGAAGGAATCTCCCTTCCAGATATCCCACCTTGCTTGGGGGGTTCATCAAGGATCTACACGTCTGGCTAGCCTCTCTGTCACTGCCCCATGCCCAATTCCTGACTGTTTCCATTGCTGACAGATAATTTCAGAGAAGGTTGCTGGCCCATATGCTGCTCTTCTGTTTCCCTTTTTCTCTAGACTCCGCCTTTTTGTGTGCGTGTGTACGTGTGTGGGGGGAAGCTGTGGGGATGAGGAATGAGTGTAAAGTCCTGGTAAGGATTAAGAAGGGATATGGGTGGCAGCTGGAAGAACATCCAAAAACAGCGGACGTGGTTAGCTTGGTGGGGAGTCATGGTTGGGATCAAGGCGGCAGCGGGACCTGGAGCTGCAGCAGCTGCCGTGGGGAGGGAGGCTGGGGCCTGCCTGCTTTGGAGGGAGACAGTGCATTTCTCTTCTTTATGTCAGCCACTTGGCCAGGACAAGAGGCTTATTGCTCGCTGGGATCGTGCCAGAGAGGATACCATGTCATACAGAGCTCCAAAAATTACATTATCCCCCACCTCACCCTGTAGTGGTTTTGAAATCCTGCATTCTGCTATGTAGCAGGAGCAGGCCTTAGGCACAGGGTTTGGATCAGTGTTCGGAAAAGCTTCAAAGTGGGCTGGGGAGCAGCGTCTGGGCTTCCTTTGAGGGGTGAAAGAGGATGTATGCTTTGTTCAGAGCACCCTGAAAGGGCCTCATGAATTAGGTTTTGAAGGCAGGAGGGAAGTAAAGCCTTGTTTGTGGAGAACTCTGAACTCTAATTGAAGTCAGTTCAGAGCATCCTGTTGAGAGCTGGAGTTTTTATTTAGGCTGTGGTTATACATCCAGCAGCTGTACTATTTATGCCTTGCAAGCAGCTCTTTGCTTCCATGGGGTCACCTGCCTCTGCCCTGGTATCTGCCTTGGTATCACCAGCTTTACTGGCATGAACATGCTAATGGGAATAGAATTTGGGAACTAGGTTAGGAAAGAGATTCAACTGAAAAAGTAACCTACCAAAAGTAAGGGCAGTGTGATTTTTTTACAAAACTTTGTTGGGTTTTCTGTTTTGTGTTTGTTTTTACTGAACGGATTGGTTTCCTGATCTGATTTATTTCATTTCTGCTTGAACAGCAATGCTCAAGGAGCAGGGACGAGGCTGCTTTTGGTGATGCTGCTGCGTGGCAGCCTGTGCTTCTAGGCAAGTGGTGCTGAGATTTGGTTGACTGTCTGTTGGCATCATTTGTGATAAACTTTTCTGCTATCCTCAAAGTGTTAACTAATGACCTTGATTTTCACATAGCTGGTTGTTTTCATTTCAAGAGCATCGTATTTTTTAGAGAATGATTTATATTTCCTAGCTGTAAATGGATGCACCTGCAGTGGTTTTGGTTTACAGGTCATAGGTGAGCCATGTGGCTGGTGGAGTTAAAAGACTTCTAAAGGAAATAAGTTTTTTCAGACCATAGATTATGTTGGTTGGTTTGGGTAAGCTATGAAAGCTTTCGCTTGCCCAAGTGGGAGACTTTTTTTCAAACTTGCAACCTAGTAGTAAGTGGAACGTAGTGGAAAAGAGAATTTATAACCTTCAAATGCTGAATTTTGAGTGTAATTTTAGATGGACAGCCTTAATACCTGACTCTGCACCTAGTGCTGTTGATAGATCATATAAAAAGACAAGTGAAAAGTTTTGCTCTATTTCACATGCCAGTGTTTCATATCTGAGAGTCAATGGCTTTTACTGCCCGTTTTGTGTTTCATCAGGAACTCAGAACTGAAATTCACCTTTTCAGCAGTGTTATTTTATTGTTTGACTGTGCAAGTTACTTTCCTTTAACAGACAAAATACAGATACAATCACACGGGAACACAGTTCTTTGAGATCAGAAAAACCAGACCTCTCAGTGGGTAAGTGTCACTGGAATTGGTCTAGTGCCCTTGTCCCTGATCACCTGGCATTTAAGCACTGCAGCACCATGGCATGGGAGCGCTGTCTCCTCTGTGCCACAGCTCCTCTGGGAGGGCCAAAGCTGCCTGTGTTGCTGCCTTTGCGAGGAGTGTCCCAGCTTGCTGCTGGGAGGCAAATGGACCATGGAGAGCGAACAAGTGGAAGAGCTGTTCTTGCTCAGCAGCTGCGTGGGAACTGCTGGGCTGCAGGCCAGAGCTGCATGCACAGGGGTGGGAATACTCTCTGCTTATTGGTGTTGGGCTGGGAGGCCTGGGCTGTTTTTCTGAAAACTGATTAAGTCCTGATATTCTGGTTGTGCTGTAATGCCCTTTGCGGGTGGTTGGAAGGGATTAGCTGTGCAAAACACAGCAGGAGTTTTGACATCCTGGGCACAGTCGTTTTCCCTGGAGGCTCACAATGGACTGTTTAAGTCGTGTCCATGCTTCTCCCGTTGCTGCTCATCTTGCTGTTCCTTCCATGTGGTGGACTTGTGCTGGTTGGTGATGAGTTGTGCAGTGCAAGTATGTGCACAGGGAGCCTGGCAGCAGAGAACTGGGGTCTCTTGCATGTTAGATCTGCATCATACTTAGGACAGCTCTTTAACAGAACCCAATAAATTAGCAGGTTAGGGCAGGAAGGGTGTTGACAACATGATGCTTTTATTTTAGGGTGAAATTTAGATAAGCAGAACATAATTACTCCCATAGACTGGTCTGTCTGTAGCTCTTCCCAGCTCTCTGTCATTAATCTAATGGTCCCTCACTCTAAAATTCCAGTTCCCATCTCAGCTTTGTGCTTCAGGTTTTCATCTTGCTGACAGCAATCTTTCTCACCTCCTTTATCTAATGTTCACTGCTCTGGTGGAACTAGTTTAACACAAATCTTGTGCAAATGATAGATGGGTTTACAGAAGCTTAAACCAATTTTCAAGCTGCTCACTCATTTTTAAATTTGTCCCATTACTTTTTTCAAAGGAAGTGAAGGATGAAAATGAATTATGCTCAGCACTTACCACTTAATAGGTCGTTGTCTTCCTGGGCTGGATAAAAGCCTGGCTTATGAGGATGGTGCTCATTCCTAGAAGGGAGCAGATACAGCGCTCGGAGCTGGAGATGTGCCTGTGGCTTTGAAAGCTCTCCCAAGTGGAGCCATTTCCTCTGTTTATCTGCCTTAGAGTTTGCTTGGGGATGAGTGTGTGACTCCTCTCCTTGTCTTGTTGCTGCTAGGAACTTCTTGGAATGGGGTTGCAGGACTCCTGTGCAGTTAAGGAGGGTGCCCCTGGAAATGCTCCAACCCCTCAGGGGCTGCCAGCTTTCCAGGCACAGTTGCCTGAACGTGGTGTGTGCTGGACTGGAACAGTGTGAAGTCCTGAGACCTGCGCTGCTTTGCTCCTGGATTGGATAGATGGGAGTGCTGGGAGGAGTGGAGCTGTTGGCAGCACATGTTGCTGCCCAGATCCTGTTGTGTTGCTGTAGGGATCAAACACTTGCCTGGTCTTGGTTTCTCCAATTTTGAGGAGAATGCATGCAAGGCTGTCTGAATTTCCTGCCATTTTTATGAAACCAAAATTCCAGTTGTTTTTATGAAACTTACAGTTTCTGGTTTAGATTTCGGATCTTTTAAAATTCACCTGGCCAAGTGAGGAGGATGGGACCAGACTATTTTCAGTGGTGCCCAGTGACAGGACAAGGGTCAATGGACAGAAACTGAAACTGGAAGTTCCATCTAACTGTGAGGAAAAAAAAATTTACTTTAAGGGTGACAGGCTGCCCAGAGAGGCTATGGAGTCTCTTCTGGAGATACTCAAAACCTACCTGTGCAACCTGCTCTAAACGAACCTGCTTTATCAGGAGGGTTGGGCAGATGATCTCCAGAGGTTCCTTCTAACCCCAGCTTCTGTGATTGTGTGAATACTGTGTTGATTGCTCTGTAATTTTGAGGTGTGCATAAAAGCTTTCCTTTCCTTCAGCTGGTGTGCAGGCCAGTTTTCATCAAAGCTGAAAAATCACCTACACCTCCAAGTTGTTTTTTTTCTGGGAGGTGTGTTCCACTTTGCAAGAAATCTGCTCCCAGTATGGCACCGACAGGCGTCTTGTGCTGAGGTGACAGGAGCTGCTCTGAGCAATTTCTGTGGTGTGAAAGGCCTCACTTGGCTGCAACACAAAGTTTGCATTTGCAAGCTGATCGGGCAAAATGCTGAAAGCCTCCAATTGCCACTGGCTCTTGAAAAATGAGGCTGTTCCCAAAGCTTTATTGACACTAAACATATTGCTGATTTCATAATGTAAGGGCTCAAAGCTAATGAAAGTATTATGAGATCTTTGGCAGCCTCTCTTCAAGACAGCAGTGGCTGGACACAAAGAAGCTGAGTACTAGATGGAAATTGAATATTCATAAATTCATGTGAAAGTGTCCTAAAGCAGCTGGGGCATATTAATGAGTTTTTCTATTATGGAGGGAGGACTAGATATTGTAGAGATTTACTGCCAGCATCAGTGTGATGTATGAAAAAATAAAAATGTGTGGCTGAGCGTAGGAGGAAGAGCATAAATTATCTATAGGAACTCATTAAAGGATATAGTCTTGCTATAACTCAGTATTTACAATCTCTTTAAGAAAAAGTCACTCTTATTATCAGCTTAACTTTTAGAGTGTCAGACACCACGTGGATTTGTCTAGACTACAGATAGCACTTTTGGAAATGTTAGATTTCTGTTGGCGTAGCTGTGTGAGTCAGGGTGGCAGAGCTGTGAACCTGTAAACTTTGTGTGCTGTTCTTGTCGTACAGGCAAACTGTGTCTGAAAATGTGCCTGGGTCTCACCTCTCCTGAGTTGGCTGTATTTGCACAAAATCCAAATTTACAGGTGTAGCTACATCCACTGTAGGAGTGCTTTGCTAATACAAGTATCCTAACCTGGGGCAGTGACCTCCACTGGCTTCATGATGCACCTTTTTGTACTAAATAGGTAAAGGGCACCCCGTGAAGTTCAGCTCTGCTGACCCATGTGTGTATGCATGTGATACGAATGTTTCAAACAGCAGTAGGACTGGTTTTCCTTTTTCCATGCAGGATTATGCTGGCTAAACCTATATTACGACTTTTGTTGGTGCAACCAGTCTGATAAAAAATGGTACTTTTGACTGATGTAGCTATTCTTTTTAAAACTTCTGTGCTTAGATCATGTAAGAGCTTTAGGAAAAATGTGCCTGGATCTCTAGTAATATCTGTAGCTGTGAATTCAATGTCAACAAGCTGTTATTACTGGGTTTACAAGGAGAGAGAAGCCCTCTGGAAGCTTCTGTTCTAGGATGCAGGCATGAGGCACAATGAGAAACAAATCTCTTTGTCCTCCACAGAGATTTGGGGAGGTGCAGTATTGTACTGTTCCCTCCAGTTAAGTGCCAGCTGAACAGGGGGACCTACAACTGAAGCAGAAACTGATGTTTGGGTAGGTTCTGTGGTCTTTGAGGAATTAGAGCCCAGAAGCTGCTCTATGAGGCAGGAGAGACATTCAGCAGCTGCAGATACAAAAATGTGTAATCTATTGCAATAAAGGAGCAGGGTAGGAGCTGTCACGTGGCAACGATGCAACCAAATAACAGGGAAGGGGAGACGGGAAATAACACTGTTTCCACACACCATGTTATTAAGGAGCGCTGATGGGGCTGTAAAGAAAAATGGGCTCATACCATTTCCAGACAATAGACTGCAGAAGGCATTTGAACATCTGCTTCTCTCTTGCACAAAGGGGGAATGTTGCAGATATGGTGTGGTGTTCAGCATGTGGTGGAAATGCTTTTGGTGTTGAAACACTGTTTTTGAGAAGATTCACAAGATCAGTATCTGCTCTGATGTTTTATCTCCTTTAGCTCATGCTGGTGCCTTTCGCTTCTCTCTTGGCTTCATTATCATGAATGAAACTGTCAGGGGCCTTAGAAAAACTTGGGAGAGGGAGATTTTATGGACCTCGTGCAAAATACATGGGCCGTGCAAGGAGAATTTTGTGGAAAAATGTGCTGGGGGATCTCACTAATAAAAAATTTATTCAGTCTTGTAGGAGTCTTTCTGGTGAAGGTAATGGGGAGCTTCTCCTAAGCATGGTCATTTCTGAAGGGACTCCAGTGTGATTAGTGCCAGCTGGTGAGATCCTCCAGTTCTGGGCATGCTGAAAAGTTTTAAGATTTTTTAAACCTGTATATGAAATTGGGTGCCCAAGTGAAAAATCTGGGAGCAAAAGGAATCCATGGTTCCCATGAGCTGTCTTTAGACACTGCCATGTTAAACAGAAAGCATCGTAAAGAGGCAAAGTCAAGTCCTTTCAGGGCCTCTCTTACTGCAGAAAGCAAGGGAGATAGTCCTGGTGGGCTCCTGGAAACACTGAAAGAAATTTGAATCAATTAACAAGGGAAAATCACTATCTGCCAAGGACTAGATCTTGAGGGAGGAACAAGCAGCCTGTTCCTGTTGGCTACATTTGTTATAGGCAGAAGTGTTCACTGTGGTCTGGAATAGAGATCTGCCTGGCAGACGTCAGAGGCTGGTGTAAATGCCACAAAGGGAAGCTGCAAGGTACTTCTCTTTGTAGCAGTCTCCCCTAAGTTCCTGGAAGAGATGGGCTGCCCCCTATGCTCACTGGAGTGTGGGGAGAGGATGACTGTGGGCTAATTCCCAGCTGTCTGATGTAAGACTGTAAAGAATAGCTATATATGTGAAATCTTTTCAGGTAACTGTCAAGATTTAAGGAAAATCCCAGAAGCAAACCCTGCTAAGACAGGGAATTGAAATGCTTGATGCTGTTTTTTAATTCTTTTCCGCCTTCCTTAAATCTCCTTTCACAAGTTTAACTGTGCAGACTTTCTGGTCACTATTAACATCTGAGACAGTGTGATAAGAATTTAGGGTTGAGAGAAAAGAGGGAAAGGACAAATCAAAGAGTACCTGTAAGGAGTTCTTTTCAAATGAGCTGAATGCTGTGTCATTTACCATAGGTCATTTGCCATAGATCCCTTAGAGAACTGACAAGCAGCCTCCAACCATTAATATTTGTGTTAGGGAGCATGGGGAGAGTGGGTGCTGGGGAAGGCAAAGATAGCAGCCTTTAAAAATAATAAGGGAAAAGATAAGCCTAGGAACTTGGAGTTTATCTGCAGTTCAAGGCAAGGGAAAGGCAACATTAACATTGTTGGGCACGGTTTGTTTCTGAGAATTTCCTTCTATGAGGGTGTAAGAGCTTTTCTCAACCAGAAGATGTGGATGTAATAACTCCTTGTTTTAGTGTGGCTTTTGATAAGGCCACATCCTTATCTCTCTAGACGAGGCAGGAACGTTGAGTCTAAATAAAACTATTTAATGTAAGGACCCAACTTGGTGAAAAGCAGCACATAGAAAGTGTCACTTTACCAGTCTTGCCTGGCAGAGATTGGGAGTTGCAGTGTGCAGTGTCTGTCCCAGCTGTTTTTCCTTAATGGTGTGGGTAAGACTAATTGTTTGCTGATGGATGGTTTGCAGTCCAGGCTGGACAAGGTGACAAGGCTTTGAAAAGTGAAACTGGGATATTCAGAGTGATCTCTTCAGCTGGAACAAACAGGAGATAATTTAGTGAGGGCAAATGCAGAGGAGGGTTTGGGAGTAGCCAGCTGTGAAGAACAAAAGACTGGTTTTGCAAAGAAGAAGTTGAGCTTAAAAAAACAAAAGAAACCAAACAAAATTCACCAAAAAAGCCCAACCAAAAAATCCCCACCCCTAACAAAAAAACCTCCCAACCAACGCACAATAAAACCCTACCAAAAAACCACCAGAACCCGATTCAGTGTGGGCCAACAGGGAAAAGCCAACAGCACACTGGCTTGGTTGCAAATAGCACTGAAAGATGGATTCAGAAGGAAATTGGTCAGTTTGTACTGTTGTGGGCTTAGCCAAAGGACTATGAGAAGTCAGTTGGTTGAAGGAATTCCAAAAATGAAAGAAACAAACATTGTCCTAAGATCATATACAAATGTCTGTAGCAAGAGGAGAGATAATAAACGGTCTCCATGCCCACTGTGGAGAGCAGAAATACTCCTGATTTAATTTGCAAAAAGGGAAGGATTTAGTTCAAACATTAGGGGACCTTCTTAGATGCAAGGTTAAGTATAGAATAGATTAACTGGTGGGTTCCCAGGCTTTTGAGAAGCCAGTTGAAAGTAGACTGAAAAATAATCTGTGAGGAGTGATTTAGATTTGGCTTGTGCTCTCTTGGGCAGAGCAGTAGCTTGGGGATTCTCCAGAGGCTCTGCTTCCAATACAAACAGGGTTTAAGGCTGTGCTTCAACTCAAGCTTGTTAAAAGTGGAAGAAAAACTCTCAGTGGCTCTTGAACTGGGTCATGCACATAAACCCTGCGGTCCGTGCTGTAAATGCAGAGAGAAAGCAAACTGTTTGCAGGGTATTCCCTGGGATTCCCGGATGGATGTGTGTGAGGGCACAGCCTGTCCCTGGGGTGCAGGTGGTTTGCTGACCACTGGTGGTGCCTCCTGAGCGGTGCTCCTCTCGCACAGACCCTTGTCACTGTCCTGCTCCAGAGGTGTCTCTGAGCTGGTCCCGCTGCAGCTCCCGGATCCCAGTGCAGGGTGCTGTGTGTGCCTGAGGAGGAGATGCTGGCCCTGCCCCTGCCCCTCAGACCGTGTTAACCAGGCAGAGGTCACACTAAATGGCTTGCAGATAAATAACTTTACAACTCAACATTTTTGCTCATGATGCACATTCATAATCAGCTTTTTGTTTTAGTTTTGTAACTCCCATGTAATTAGAAGATAGGAAATTCAGTGGATTATCTTGTTTATGGATACCTCCCATGCTTCATCTGCATGTAACACTTCTGAGACAGAGACGGGGCTTTGCAGTGGCCACTGTGGTGACCAGCACTGGGGAGCCTCTGTGGGGGATGAAGGAGCCCCATTTTGTGCCCCGGCCGGGGCTGCCCCGTGCTTCCAGCAGTTCCGTGGGGTTCTGTGGCTGATTGTGAGTGTGGAGGAGGCAGGCAAAGTCTAATTAGTCTTCTGTACTGCAGGCAGAGTGTAAGGGGTGGTTGTTTACAAATGAAAAGATAATTTCTAACTTGGATAACTGGGACACGGAATGGCTGTGACAGGCTGTAATAGCAGTGGAAGCTCTGTTGTCACTTGCCCTCAACACAAGGTTTAAAATGCATGAGGTGGGGGAAACAGACTCTGATGGTTTCAGATGCGTATTTCCATAATCTTCTCTAATACAAGTATTTTTGTCATTTGATGTTGTGTTTCCTTACAGTAGGGATCTGTTTACAAAGCTCTTCCCAGGGAAAGGATATGCATAGAGAAGACTGCAAAATAGAAGTTATCCTTTGGTTTAGTTTTCAGCTGCGCCTTTTTTAGGAGGTAGTTTTTTGGTGTGTCATTGGATGTGCCTCTTCTGGCCTTTTTTAGGCTCCTTCCAGTATATTTTTTTTTCAAACTGTCCAGGATTTCAGGATCTGTTTGTGGAAGGGGATATGTTACCTACTAGGTTAATAGTGCAGTGTCAGTCTGGCACAACAGCTTTCTCAACTGACCTGAGGTTGCTTGTTGCTTGTCACAGTGTTGTGTCCCTGTCAAATAATTGTACTCCAGAGACAGAGTCTAGAATGTAACTAAACTTTGTGAACGTGCAAGATCCTGGGCATGCATAGTTTCCTGCACTCCTGCAGGAAATTGTGTGGAATTTGCCACTTTCCCTGTCCACAGGAGGTGTGGAGCAGCAGCGAGACAATAACTCAGCTTGCAGTGGTGGCAAGTGTCTGTGTTGGCGCAGCTTTCTGCAGAGCAGGCTTTGATAAAAAGGCAGTAAATTCTGGTCTGCAGCCATAGCTATGGGCTTATGGAGGCATTTGTAGCTTTCAGGGGGCTATGTAACCATCCTCTCCTGGTTCTTTTTTGGTTTGTTTTTTTCCCTCTCTAGAGGAGAGCCAGGGTTGTTTTGAAAATAAGCTAAACTCAGTCCTGCTCTGGGATTTCCTTGATTGCCAGCTCGTGCAGCTCAGCGGGGCTTTGTGTTACAGTCTGAAGTGACGCTCATGGAGTTGCTGGAAGAGGCAGAGAGGACTGCATTTCTCCCATCCACCTTCAGAGGCTGGAAGGCACTGGGATGCCAAATAATCCTTTTTTTTTCCTCTTCCTTCCCTCCCCCCGCCCCCCAGTCATCCTCCAGAAGTTGACGGGACTCTGACAAGTCACTGAAGGGGAGAATCAAGTTCAAGCTGGCTCTCACTCTACGAGAGGACCCTTTGATTGCTCTAGCTGGAAGGACTGAAAACTGTTTTGTTTCTGTTCTAGGTTAATGGAGACAGCAAAAGAAATGACCAGGGAGTCCTTACCTATCAAATGCCTTGAAGCAGTTATCCTGGGGATGTATCCTTTCACATGTCTGTGACTTTTTGCACTGCAGCTCTGTTTAATACATTGCCCCTCCTGGATGGTGTTTGAGAGGGTTGCAGCCAAAGGTGAGTGCCAGCAGTTTCGGGAGCTGCCCTGGTATTCATCACCAAGTTGCTGAATTGCCTGGGCTTGTAGGTAGGAGTTGTGATGCCGTGTGCCAGGTCGCAAGTGTTGTGATTTGGCCATGCAGACTTTGCCTCCTGCCCTGGTAATCTGCATAATGTCAGGGTCTGACCCAGAGTGCCCAGATGAGTACCTGTCTGCACAGCCCTTGTTTTCTTTGTTGGCATTTCTCTGTAGGTTGTTATTGGAGCTTGGTAACACCTGAGGAGTGCGGGTTTTGTTCTGTGTTTGTCTGATGTTTACATGGCCAAGCTGTGTTAGCTTTTTTCTCTCAACCCACAGCTGTGCTTTGTGCAGAAACATGTGTATTATAGTTAAACATTTGAGCTTCCCCTTAACATAATGCTTGCTTCCTACTCAGTCTTCAGTCATTTAGACACTGACTCGCTTCTCCGCCCTCTTGTGCTGTCACTGATAAATCAACCTGCACCTTCCTAAAACACTGGAGGAGGGCAAGGCAGGGCTGCAGGAACAGGTTGCCAGACACATCTCGTCAGAAATAATCAAGTTTCATTTAAAACAAATCCCAACCCAAACAAAATAAGCCTCGAAGCAAACCATCTCCTGGGATGTCTCTACAGTGTTCTGCTGCCCCCTCCCGTGGGAGAAGGAGCTGGCAGAGCCTGGCAGGTAGTGCCTGTGGGAAGGGATGGCTGCTGGCAGGTGGGAAGGGGATGTGGGCTGAGCGATGTGTGCCAGGGATAGGCCTCGGATCCAGATCAGAGTCTGAGAGGTGGCTTTGGCTGACAGGGCTTCCCCTGGGAATGCTGACAGGCTCTGCATGCAGCTGGAGGGATCAGGGTCCTGGGGGCTTGATCTCAACAAGAGACTTCAAAACCCCCTTCAAAGCCCTTCCAGAAGGAGAAATCATAGAATCATAGAACATCCTGAGTTGGAAGGAACCCACAAGAACCACTGAAATTGTTTGGCCTTATGTTGTCCAAACACTTCTTGAACTCTGTCATTTTGGTGCTGTGACCACTGCCCTGGGGAGCCTGTGCCAGTGCCCAATCACCCTCTGGGTGAAGAACGTTTCTGTGATATCCAACCTAAACCTCCCCTGACACAACTTCAGGCCATTCCCTTGGGTCCTGTCACTGGACACCACAGAGAAGAGATCAGTGCCTGCGCCTCCTCTTCCCCTCAGGAGGAAATTGTAGACTGCAGTGAGGTCTCCCCTCAGTCTCCTTCAGGCTGAACAGCCCAAGTGACCTCAGCCACTCCTTGTGTGGCTTCCCCTCAAGGACCATCTTCATTGCCCTCCTTTGGACACTCTAACAGCTTTATATCATTCTTATATTGTGGCACCCAGAGCTGCCCCCAGCACTGGAGGTGAGGCTGCCCCAGTGCAGAGCAAAGCGGGACAATCCCCTCCCTTGCCTGGCTGGTGATGCTGTGCCTGATGCACCCCAGGAGAGGGTTGGCCCTCCTGGCTGCCAGGGCACTGCTGACTCATGTTCCCTCTCTGTGGTGCTGCTCTCCAACCTCTCATTCCCCAGTCTATCCGCACAACCAGGTGTGCCCTGTCCCAGGTGCAGAATCTGGCACTTGCCTTTGTTAAGCTTCATAGGCTGGTGATTGCCCAACTTTCTAATTTGTCAAGGTCTGTCTGCAGGGCCTCTCTGCCCTTGAGGGAGTCAGCAGCTCCTCCCAATTCTGTGTCATCAGCAAACTTACTAAGCATACCTTTGAGTCTTGCATCCAAGTAATTTGTGAAGATGTTGAACTGGCCTTAAAATGGAGCCCTGTAGTAGCCCACCCCACTAGTGAGTGGTTGCCAGCCTGATGTAACCCTTTGTGTCTGACCCGTGAGCCTGTTGCTCACCCATTGTGTTATGTATTTCTCTAGCTGTATGCTGGATATTTTGTCCAGGAGAATACTGTGAGTAGCAGTGTTGAAAGCTTTCCTGAAGTCCAGAAATGCACATTAACTGTTTTCCCGTGAAATGATGTCAGTGGATCTGTTATGCTTGCCCTTGTGTCAAGGTTGTGTTTCAAACTATTTGGGGGTGAAAAGGATGGGGGAAGTAGTCCCCAGGTGGAGTTGATGCTGCTCTGCAGTGTCAGTGTGGCTTGCAGTGTTGTATTTCTAGCAGTGAACTGATTATTCCACATATCACAGGAGCAAAGGGTGATTAGTGGCCTACAGATAACCATGATACCTTAAAAGTGTTGTTGCTGGTTTTTCTGCTTGCCTCAAACCTGACTTGTGTGTTCAGTTTGGTGGTTTTGGGGGTTTTTTTGAGAAGTGAAGGAAGCAAAATAGTTGAAAGCTATATTTTATACTATGTTGTTGTCATTTGAAGTTTCTTCAGAGTTAAGATGTGTTTGAATTTTTCTGTGTCTAGATGCTAATTAAAAAACCCCAAACTTAGGCAAGCTTTTTTTTTTTTAAATTGAGAAGGTTTAGTCAGAGGAGAGTATGGGACAGGCTTGTCTTTGTAGGACTTCTACTTCCTGTCTTGGAAGTCTCTGTCTGAGAGCAGAGACTGTCTGCTGGCTGGTGGTCCGGTAACAGATGCATTAATGTTTACAAGATTCCTGCAGTATAAACCCCAGGTATTTTGCTTGAGGTGTGGATACACGAGGAGCGTAGCAGTGGTGAGTGGTTGAGCCACCTGAATTTGTGTGTCTGGGAGGTGGCTCTTAAGGAGCGCATGCCCATGTGGAACTTTGTAGTGCCATGATGCATATGCAGCGTGAGGGGTTTTGGGAGGCATCTTTGTCGTGGCATGTGGGGAAGTTTGCTGGTTTTTGTCAGCCATGAGTTTTTGGTCTTCAGCATTGCCCTCTGGATGCAGACACGGTGAGGCCAGCAGCGTTCCAAGGCCAGGTGGTTTCCGGGGAAGATGTGCTTACCCTCTCCTGCATGTCCAGCCAGTGCCTTCACACAGGGCTGAGCTGAGCAGCCCAGCATGTGTGGTAACCTCTGGTTCCATGCCATGTCTCTGGAAATAAGGTACTGCTTGTAATTCGTGTGCTGGCAGGCCTGGAGTGTTGCTTGGATACTGAAAAAGCTCAGCCCACTCCAGCGGACCCTCGGTGTGAGCCTTCCTTCAAAGGCCGGCTCGCACAGAGCGGCTTAGTGAGATGTCGCTTTAATTGAGCTGCTCGCTGGCTTGTGCAATTGCCTTTTTCTGTGTGACTTCTTATAAAATGCTTCTATAATCTCTCTTGGTGCAGAATTAAGTTTTGCATAATTGCCTGTGCACTTGATCTTGAAGCGTTTTTATAGGGCAGTGAGGTAAAGTACTGAGCTACCCTGTCTGCACGCACCGAGGAAGCAGCTGCTCTGAGATGACTGAAAGCTCAAACAGATCTTCCAGTATTATTTTGCAGCAGTCTGCACAGCTCTTTTTCTCTGTGTAGCTGTCTGAACTGGCTTCGTATCTCTCTGCTTACATGATCTGCTTGTCAGTGCCAAACTAGAAGCATTCCTCCTGCTGTCTTCCCCAGGGCATTTCTCAGTTCAGTTGTAAATCTGCTGAGTAATGATGCGTTCAGCCCACTCTTTCTGAGCAAAGATCCAATTGATTTGAGCTCATGAAAGGGAATAGTAAACCAGAAAGTTCCAAGGGAATTTTATCTGCGCTGCATTCACTTTATTAAAATGTGGAGAGCAAAATATCAGAGGGGGAGAGGGAAGCTGCACACTGCATCCCTCCTCGGGGAGTCTTGAAGACCGTGTCTGCATTGGCTGAGCATAACTCACTCCCGTTGCCATCAGCATCCTTCTCCCAGTTCATGTGAGGTAACGCTTGGACCCGTGCAGGGTGTTAGACCCCCTGGCCAATAATACCATTAAACAAGGAAGAGAAGAGCAAAAGTGTCTTGGGAATGAGAAATTATTCAATAGCTTCTGCACTATTCTTTCTGTGGATGCTGTCAGTAGATGATATTTATCACCACTGGACACCTGGGTCCATCTATCTCCTCCAGCCCAGCAGGTATCCCTGGGCTAGGAGCAAGTGTTTTCAGTAAGGGGGAGAGTTTCTTGCAGTCTTTGCAGGATATTGATGTCCCTGTAGTGCTCCTCTTTGCCTCCTGCATGCTTGTCTACAGCTTGATCCACTTGCTAATTGAAATAGGGGAAAGGAAGATCCTGCTGAATATCCACAGCCCCTCTGGTAGCTGTGAAGAGCTGGGAGAGAGCCTTTAATTGGTTACATTGTCATGGTCTAATCTTTAGATAGTCACCTCTGGCTGCAGCTGGACACTGGAGAGCAAGTTTCTCAATCCTGGCAGTCCTGCTTTGGGAAGCTGAACCAGCTGCTCGAGCCTTTCCTACAGGGACACTGGAGCTGCCAGGGGGAACTCTGGGCCCTCTGTGTAGACAAGATCCAGATGTGGGCTTGGTAGCTCTCTGCCTCACAGTAAGCAATCCCGAGCCCATGGAAAATGCTGCCTGATTCCCGTTGGAAACCTCTCTTGAGTGTTTACTGCTGGTGGTTGGGGGCCCTCTGAGCAGTTGCTTGGAAAAACAGCTTTTCTGGTTTTACTGAAGCCTTATCAGATGGTTTTGAAGCGCGAGGTTTATTTTCCTCCTGCTCCACATTCTGCTTTGTGCTAGCAGCTTCAGCATTGCTGATGTGACTAAAGCTGCTTCCTTGCTCCCAGCCCGCTGCCATCCCTCCAGCTCGCTGCTGCCCAGTGGTACTTGCTCATGCCTCCAGCCTGTGGGAGTGGCAGGAGAGGGGAGAACCAGACACCCTGTAGTTTTCTGTGCTCATCTTGACCAGACTTCAGCAAAAACACCCTTGCTGGACTCTTAAGATATGAAGCACTGCCCCTTTCCAGGTATAGATTCCAGCACTTGCCCTTGTTAAACTTTGTGTGGTTGGTGGTTGCCCAATCTCTCCACTTTGTTGAGGTCTTTCTGGAGGGCCTCTCTGCCCTTGAAGGAGTCAACAGCTCTTCCCAGTTTGGTGCTGTCCCCAAACTTACTTATTCCTTTGAGTTCTGTGTCCAATTTTTTAAGGAAGATGTTGAAGAGACCTGGGCTGAGGATGGAGCCCTGCAGAACCCCTCTAGTGACCGGACTCGGGGCTGATGTTACCCATTCACTGGGACTCTCTTGTGCCTGACCTGTGAGCTTCTTGTGCTTCAGTTTCTGCCTGTTGCCTCTTCTCCTGTTGGTTGGCACCACTGAGAAGAGTCTGGCTCCATCATCTTGATTGACATGAAGACCCAGGATGAGGAGGCCACTGAGCTTTGCTGCAGCTGCTTTTGCTCTCTCCTGCTCTGCACTGCTTCTCTATTGTGACATGTAATTTACTCCCTGACTCTCCATCCTGCAGTTACAGTCCCAGCTCAGAAGTGTGATTACAGCTGCAGCAATGCTGTGTGGTTGCCTTTTGTTTGCCACAATACAGCTCTCCTTGGGCAGAGCAGAAAGGAAAAGCTATAATAATGATGCATAGACAGAGGGGAAGATCTGATGTGCTTTTCCTGCCCATTTGCTGTGTATTTCATCTCGGGTGGGGACTCTCATTAACCAGTCCTTCAGCAGAAGCAACCTGTACCTAAAGGTTAATTTCCACAGCGGTTGTTGCTAGGGTATTTGATGGTGGGTAATTTCTGCCCTCAAAAGATTCTTTTACTCCTACTAAGGATTTAATGAGATTAAATTGCAACTTCTCTGAGACCTCGTGGCAGAAGTGTGTATGTGTGGCAGGTGGCCACCAAAGCTTTGTATGGAATTAATAGAAAGGCACTCGGGGAGCAGAGAGAAAACCCTTTCATAATGAGGGGGAAAAATAGTGGCGATGTTTGAAAGCTTCATAGGTGTTAATAAAAGATAGTGCTTTTTCAGTTACACAGAATGATAAATACAATGGGCTTTTGCAGGAATCAGTTTGTAGGACACAAATTACTGTTACATGACTTTGATGTACACAGGATGCACCTTTTAAGGCCTGAAGCAAGGTGACCTTTTAAATGAGGTGAGTGTGTGCTGAGTTTTCCAGTTGACATAATGGTGCTGGGCCCCATTCTGTCCTTGCAGTGTATTTATAATCTTTAATTATAAATCATCTACTGATGGTGGGGTGGAGGTGTTTTTCTTGGAGAAGCTAGTCCTGAGGCAGCAGTGATCCAGTGAGACCACCTAAGGCAAATGGAGCTGTTTCTGTCCTGTGTTGGTGTAGGTGGTATCGGGGTGGGCTTTGGCAGTCGCTGCAGGGTGTCTGATGGCAGTGGGGCAGGAGGTGGGTGCACATGGCCTTGGCTGGGTGGCAGATGTGTGTGGTAGGGAGGGCTGTGCTCTGCTGTGCAGTCTTCTAGACTCGTGGTCATACAGACAGTGAAGTGCACCGTGAGCAGAGCCCAGAGTGTTGTCTGTTCCTTTACCCTCTAATAAGTTTTCTCCAGGCTGCTAAAGCCGATGACATCTACCACTGAATGCAGCTAAACATGTTTGACATGGACCCCAAAAGCTTCCCTGTGGCTGTTCTGAAAGTTTTGTGCCAATGCGTTTTTCTTGCCTGTTTTGTTTTTTGTTTGTTTGTGAAACTCCTTGCTCTTGACCTCGGATTCTGGGCAGTTCATGAACCTCTTATTAGTTGGTTTCTGCATTTACCCAGAAGCCAAAAGTTTAAGTATGTGAAATTCTACAAACACTGGGTGAAATATCCCCATGAGAAAATGGTTTAGAGAAAGATGAGAGCCACTGGATGCTTTGCGTGCATCCCTGTAGAACGAAGAGGTGAAATGTGGGGTGCGGGCAGGGGTCAACAGCCCAGGGAGTCACACTGGTGGTGAGGCGGTGGCATGTCAGGCTGGGCAGAACCAGAACTGAGCCCAAATTGTGTTTTGCAGTCTTGATACAAAGGCTTTTTGTGCTCTTAGTTTCCCAGCAGCTGTTGCGCAGCCGTGCTATGCAGGCAGGGGAGGAAGGCTGCTCACAATAACATCCCAGGATATCTCAGCTGTGCAGGGGCTCTTGTTTCACTGCTGTTAAATACCTCCTTTTCGGGCATGAGGCAGGGAGAGGAGGGGATGCTGGCGATCCCCAGAGCAGAATCCTGGTCTGAGCAGGTTCCTGCAGCTTCAGTGGGAACTGAGCCCACTCCTCCATCTGTCAGGATGCCCTGACACTATCCTGGCAATGCTGTCTTTTGGGCTGGTGTATTCTGTAGTGGCAGCACCATGACCAACTGACTCAGGGGATGGCTCCAAGGTTACAGCAGGTGCCTCTGGCTGGAGTAACCCCAGGCTGGAGCGTTTTGCTCTAGCCTTTTCTGGTAATCCCTCCTCCATTCCCCAGGCGTGGGTGGGGGCCTCAGCTGCAGAGGGGAAGGGCACCTGCTGTCCCAGGGGCCAGGTGCCAGCATGTGGAGCCAGGGTGAGTTTCAGCTGTCCCAGGATTAGCAGCAGGGAGCTGCGTGCAACGTAGGTGCTGACGCAAAGCTGCTTGCGTGAGGGATTCTCAGCCTGTCCTTTCCCTGGCACGGGCCAGCGGCCTCCCAAGGAGGTGACCTGCACGTAGCTCCCCTCTGAGATCACACACTACACTGGCACAGAGCTCGGTCCTGGCCCCTGCACGTGGTGCCTTTGAAATGGCCAGTCAGTGATTCCAGGGACAGAGTTTGCTTTTTAAGAGTGTTGCCTCTGTGCTTATCTAATTAGTTATCCATCTCGGAGCTTTCCTTTGGTTCCCCTCAGCAATGTGTTACAAGAGTGACATGCTAAAACACTCAATATGAGGATTGGCAATGTTGAGGGCCAGTTTACAGAAGGAAAGGCAGACTGTCACCTTGGAGAGGAATAAATCCCAATCTCTTGGTACTATTTGAAGACATGAGAAAATGAGGCTTAGTTAACTAAGTTGTATCAAACCCTCAAGAAAGGGAGGTAAACACTTTTCCCTTTGGAAGCATGGGAGTTTGATGTTGGTATCAAATGGGGAGCTTCCACAGATCTAGGGAAGGTGGTCTCTCTTTGGGTGTGCTGACCTGAACAGTGTTGTGGTTTTTATCTTTCCTCTAAGTGTGATTAAGAGCCATTCCTTTCCCTGTCTGAACCACTGCATCTTATTTTCCAAGCAGTGAAATGGGCTTTGGCAGCACTGGCTGTTTCTGGGCGCAGTGAGAACAAGTTTGTGTTTGCAAGGAAGCCCTTTGCCCTGGCAGTTAAAAACCCCAAACCTGCTGAAGATAGATTTTCCATGTGCAATTGTACCTGCTGCTTTCCCAGCACTGTTGTTGCCTTGATGCAGTGCACCCCAGCTACCTAACAAACGGGCAGCCCTCCGTGGAACGATTCCCCATCAGCTTTAAAACCCACTTCTCAGGGAACTATTTTCATCATGTGGTGCTTGGGATTTACTGCAACGGCCGCTACGGCTCGCTGGGCATGAGCAGGCGATCGGATCTGATGGACAAACCTCTCACTTACCGAACTTTGAGCGACCTCATCTTCGAATTCGAAGACTCCTATAAAAAGTACTTGCATTCAGTCAAAAAAGTCAAAATCGGATTGTACGTCCCGCACGAGCCGCACAGCTTCCAGCCCATCGAGTGGAAACAGCTGGTCCTCAACGTGTCCAAGATGATGCGCACAGAAGTCAGAAAGGAGCTGGAGAAGTTTGCCAGGGATATGAGGATGAAGGTAGGTCTGTGCACATGGGAGTTGGGCTCAGGAGGCAGCTGTGCCTTGTCCCATCCTGCAGAGATGGGTCTTGCTCTGTGTCAGCAGACTGACCCCAGCCTGAGATCACGCAGGTATCAGGTGGGCTGAGGGGGGTGCTTGCATCAGTCTCAGTGCTGCTTCCCCAGGATTTGGTGTGTTTTCAAGCCCTTACAGCTATTTAGCTGAAGGGATTCCCCTTCAGCCTGGGAAACACTTGAGCCCATACTTGTCGCTGGATATCAGGGAGCTGTTGCCCATTTTGCTTTCCTCAATGGCTCCAGAAGAACATGGTTGGGAAGAATCAGCATGGCTGGGGCTGGAACTCCTGGGAGGAGTGGCCTGGTTGCAGGTAGGGTCTCTGCTTTTTGCACCTGAGCTGCAAGAGGTGCCGTGGGACATCTGTGTCAGTGGTTGCCTCTCCTTGCAGGACATGCCAGGGGGCTGAGGTCCACCACCCTCAGCTAAATCACAGAGCAGGTTACATGGGAAAGGCGAGTAAAGCAACTCCCTGACAGACTGGTGCTTCCCTGCTGGCTGAGTGGACTGAAGAGCTCATTGGGAAACAACGGGGAGACAGGGCAGGCTGCCAGGGGGCTGGAGGGTTTGGCTGCCCTTGGGGATGAGAGGTGTCCCTGACCGTGCCTGTGAGCCTGGCATGGGCGAGGAGCTGTTTGTGGTCATGGTGGAAGCAGATTTGGTGCCTGTCCAGCTGGCTGCCAGCAGTGAGAGCAGAGCAGGTGTGTTGCTAAGTATGGGTCTGGCACTTGTGGAGAGGTATGTGGCATCGTGTCCAAGTTATTCTGGGTTCTCGTCCCCTTCCCTGCTAAAGAACGGCTCCTACGTAGCAGCCACGTGCCTTTTTGGCTGAGGCACCTGCCCCCTTGCCCTGACCTTGGGGTGAGCCTTGCCAGTTGTATCGTAGCCCCTGTGTTCTGCTGCCCTCTCCCCTGCCCTGCTGAGGAGTTTTGAGGGCCACCTTGTACCATGCTATCACCTTAAGCATATGGGTTTGATTACTGATGTAATTAAGTTTGGGTTTTTTTCCTTCTTCTCTATTCATACACTTTTAATACTATCCAGAGAGCTAACAGCTGAAGCAGGCTCGAGCTGGAAGTCCATATGGGTGCATGACTTTCTGAATTTTGTACTTGCTTTTGATAGAGGGACCAGCTCTCTGTGTGTGCTGAGCTGTGACACTGGGTCTAGCCCTTGTGAATGCCTCAGGGCCAGGACCACAGCCGTGAACCCTTGAAGGCCGAAAGCCCTTTATCTGGTCTTTCCCTTACTACAGAATTTGAGCTGCTTGGTTCAGAGGGCTTCATTGTGAGTGGGCTGAGATTGGAGGATGAGGTCTTTAAAACAGTCCAGAGTGTGAGTGTAATGCTGATGGCCCTCTGATGTTGGAGGGCTTGGAGGGTGGGGTAAGTTGGAGACCTAGTGAAAAGCCTCACTGTCAGAGCTCAGCTGCCAGCCTGAGAGATGGTCACCTCTGTTTGTTGAGAGAAAAGCTGGGGAGAGTGATTTGACTGCCTGAGTTTCTTTCAGCTGAGGCTCAAAGCCATTTTTCTTATCTCTTGCTGTTGCCAGCTCTGAAGAAAGCCGTGGATGAGACAGTATTCAGCTGGGAACTGAACTGGTGACACCAACTAATTTTTGCAGGGGGCCCCTGAACAGCTATCACATGATAACAGCTTCGAGTTCCTCTTAACCTGGGCAGGATTTGGAAAAGCCCCAAGGGACTGAAAGCTCTTTGTGTGCCATCCCTGCTACTGTATGAGGCCGTTTATTTTAATTTTTTATTTGCAGTGAATCATTGCCTTTATTGAAGGCCACTTCCTTCCCTCTCCCCTCTCTCACAGATTCTGAAACCCTCAAGTGCCCATTCTCCGATGAAGGAGAGACCCCGGGGTAAGTCGCTGTCCCCTCGCCGGAGGCAGGGCAGCCCTCAGAGACGGGCCTGCAGGAGGGATAAATCGTGAGTATTCCTGCCACTGTCCCTGCTGGGGCACAAGGGAGGGTGGTGGTGCTACTTTGCTGTACAAAACTTCCGTGCTTACTGGCACATACAGGAAAACTGCAGCAGGTACCTCAGTGGCCAGAGAGGCTCCAGAAGCTGCTGGCACTGCTGATGTCCTGGCATTGCTGTGCTTCCTGCTGCCCGATGGCCCCTCCGTGCAGGGTCATTGGACTGTCCAGCTTACAGGGATGATGGAAAAGGAAACGTTTTCTCTTTCTGAAGTGAAAACATCACTTGGATTGTAGTCTTTCATTTTCATCAGGTTAAAAAAACCCCAGACCACTTTCCATGTGTGTTGTAGCTAAGAGTTGTTCTTTAGCTGTGTGGGGAAGGATGGACTCACTGCATGCAATACCTCTAAATGGATAAAACTGAGCTTCCAGATCCACAGGCCTTTTACAGCCACTGGCAATTCAGACTCCCTTACCTTAGAAGTGGAAGAGCTGAGCTTTAGCTGTACTGCTCCATGCCAGGAAGCTGACAACTGTGAAAGCCTATACGTAACCCAGATTAGTCACATATTTATGACCATTGCTTTTTAAATAGGCTCCCAGACTACTGTCTCAGCACTTATTGATTTATTTTAAAGCAGCTAACAAAGACATTAGACTAACCTTCTAAAGATAACTTCAAGATACGTTAGCAGCAGATGATTTCACAGCAAGCTTTTATTTTTACATGTTCATTCACACTCAGTCCACGATGGTGTACTTTGGGCTTCGTCACTGAGAGCTCCTTGTTTAGTGCATAGATAGTTATAGTTGTAATGGGCTCGGCTGCTTCAGGCTTCTTCACCTCCTGGATTCTCTTTGAGGAACAGTTTCATTTCTGAGTTTCTGATAGTGCTTCTGCAGTTGCTGGAGTGGATCATGTATTTCTGGAGGGGAGTGAGTGTCACTGGGCTTGGAGATTCTCCAGTTGAGCTGGTTTCCTGAAAGAGCTGCTGGGCATGTGGCTGCTCTGCAGTGACTGACCTCTCCTTGGCAGCTTTGCTTTTCCAGGACAGAAAGACAGGTAGTGTACAGGAGGCCTTGCAGTGGCTTCAGCACCTGTTACCTGCTCAGAGGTTCTGCTCTCTTGCTCTGTATCAAGAGCAAATGATAAGCTACTCTAAAATAAACCCTGGGTCACCATGATAGAAGATGCAGGACCCAGCTACAGCGTGATGAGCTCTGAGCCCTGAAGGGGGAACGGCATCCCCTGATCAGGGATGGGCTGAACAACACATCCCAGCATGTGCAGCAGTTGACATGAGGCGAGAAATACAAAAGGAGAAATTGGATATTCTCTTCTCCTTATTGATGGATCTCTGAGAACCTGATGGAGTGAGAGGCCTTTGTGTTACATACAGAATAGGAAAGACTCAGGTTTGCTAGGCTTTAGGCTGGAATCCTAGCTAAAGAATGGCTGTGCTTATCAACACTGTGTTTTGTTTCTTTGTGGATCTCTTACTCACGTGCTGTAATTACAGCTTTTTTGAGCTTGCTGGGGAGGGGGAGAGAAGTATTTTGCTCCAGTGTGAGCTGGCAGGGGCTGAATAAGACATTCATTTGATAGGCTTCACCTGCTGATGACAAGCTGTTATTACAGCCTGGGTTTTGTCAACAATAAAATTATATGGGCCTGCTGGAAGATATCTCCCACTGAAGAATATGTGAACTGGAGTGGTGAACTAGAGCACCTTTGCTGGATTGTTTCTAAAGGACAAAGACTGAAACTGTGCTTAAGGATGGAAGAGGATTTCAGAGCCTCAAACCTTTAACTTCTCATCCTTGTTCCCTCAAGTTTATTAGGTAAATGTTCGTGGTGGCTGCCAGCAAGCCCACGATAGCCTTTTAGCCTGGAAATGCAGCTGAAAGGCAGGTGGGGCACATTGCAGGACAGGTGGCAATGCAGTACCCAGTACATGCCTGCCTAGGAGGCTGGTGTGTAGTCAAATTGCAGCTCATTAACTGAGCTATGCAGCAGTCCATGTGCTCTTAGCCCACAGCTGGTGTGATCCTGCAGGAATACAGAGGATATAGATGGGGTGGTGTGAATCTCTGGTAAGGCTGAAGCTTTACTGTGTCCACTTGCTCATCCTCTGAAGTCCCAAAGCAGGAGGGTGCAGTAAATTGCAGGCCTGTGCTGGAACAGGCAGTGCAGTGTTTCATCCTCATTAGGAGTGGAGCTGGAGGGGTTTGGGAGTGTTGCTATGAGTTTGGAAGGGAGGGTCATGCAGCAGCCTGGAGAATCTCTGCTCTTAAATGCCAGTTCACCAGATCTATTTCCTTTCAATTTCACGTTGAGGCTTAACATAGGCATGCTCTGTGAGTGTCATGGCAACACTGCCCTTGTGTGCTTCCAGCCTGGTGTAGCTGCTGAAGGGGAAATTCTGTTAGTCTGTTTTATTGGGATGTGCAAGGGGGCAGGATTGTATTAGGATGTGTAAAATCACATAGCTCCAGTGCAGACAGCTCAATGAATACTGTGTGCCCAGCATCTGGGCACAGCTTGCTCACCTGCTCATGGTCAGGGCACTTTGGATGGGAGGTGTGATCTGATGGGCCAGTACAGCAGAGGCCCCTTGCCTCAGAGGGCACGTTTGGCATAAGGTCACTTGCCAGCCCAGGAGAATGGGATCTGTGGTGCCTCTGGTCCAACCAAGTCTTGTCTTTCCCTGAAACTTATAGAGGACAGTCTGTTTGTAGCTACAAGCTGCAGACAGTTGTGGATGGGTGGAAATGGGCACGTCACCATGGGTGTACAGTGACTCCCCATCTCCCTTGGATAATCAGAGAAGGTACTACCATCCAGGCGTGCTTTAATTAAAACCCTATTCGGACCTTAATTAAAGGGAGGGAGAAAAAGGTGTGAAGAGGATCCCTAAATTGAAGGGAGGAAGGACACTGGAAATTTCATACAGTGCATCTCTTGCTGGTCTCTGACTCCTATGCAAGCTCTGAGGGATGCAGCTTGTAGCCTGTTTACTGGTTAGTGAAATCCCATCTGCTCTGAAGGAATAATGTGGAAAAATCCAAACTATCTTACAGTGGTTTCTTTAAGTGTGATCCCTTCCTGTGAGTGAGAGAGACCAGTGAAGACTCCTTCACTTCTGTGGAGTACTTAAACTGAGACAAACACGAGGCAGGGTGCAGGGCAGTACTGCAGCGAGGATGGTGGGGTTATTACGAGAGGTGCTTAGATAAGTGGCAAAGCAACAGGTTTCATTCAATGTGCCACTAGGCAGAAGAGCATTAGCTATCCATAGCAATGTCCCCAGCTCTCAAATGCTGTGCAGAGTCTCAGCAGGGACCTGGTGTTTCTTAAAAAGAAAAAATAAAAAATTCCTTATTGAATCAAAGAATTAAAAAATATTTCAGAGGCTCTGTTGCACATGTGTATGTGTGAGCTATACACCCCCAGCTCTTGGGGCTGTAGCAGTACAGCTCTTCCCTGGTGTCTGCCCCAGCAGTATGCCACGGGCAGGGCTGGGCTTTCCCTGGTTTCCAGCCTGCCTGTGGCACTGCTGCCTCTCCTGGGGCCCTGCTGCCTGCCCTGAGCTGCTCCAGCGGGAATGGGCTGGCAGCCTGCAGCGGGGAGATAAGCGCCAGCCTGGCTGTGCAAACACAGGGGTCACATCTGCTGCAGAATGAGCAAAGAGTAAGCACACAGAGCTGGAAACCAGGGCTGAGGAGCTGAAAGCACTGGAGCCATGATCAGCCTCCCATTGTACTCCTGGGGCTTTAGCTGTGTTTCTGCAGGGAAGCAGACATGCTGTAGAGTACTAGAGAAATGTGGGCTTTAAACAATGTCTGTCTTTAGAAAAGCAAACAGACAGCTTACTGTGAAAACAGCCAAGAGCCTGCAATAAGCTCTCAGATTAGACACTTCCATAGACTGTAAATCAGCTGGATAGTTTTGGTTTGACAATTTTGTTGCAGGAGCTTTTCCATTGCTTGCTAAAAAGAGAGAGACTGATAGCTCAAGGTTTCCTTTGGTTCAGGCTGTTGGTATACTTATATGGCCTAACAGCATCAGTGTGTGATTACTCATGTGAATGGTATCAGAATGTTGGATGCCAGGAGACTGAAGGGAGTCCATCCTGTGTTTTCTGTTTGGTGGGCTCTAGCCCTTCACCCAGATGCAGCCAGGAGGAAATGGCAGGCTGGGAGAGCCAACACGCAGTGGCCATGTGAGAGGCCCTACCTGTTAGCTCTCAGCTGTTTCAGCTTTATTCTAAACGCTGGGGTTCTGCTCTGGAGTAGATGACGGGTGGGGTGTGTCTAGTCTTAGCTACTCATTTAGGCCCTCTCTCAAGTCAGGAGGAGAGGGTGCTTCAGGCTCCCATCCTGGACCCCAGCACGGCACAGCTTGTCCTTCACTGGTGCGTGGCTTCAGAGGCAAAACACAGACACCTCAGTCACACTAGTTCCTGTGGCAGATTCAGCAGGATTGTGTCTAAGATGACATTAGGTCTAGCCAGCCCTCCTCTGAGGCAAGCTCTTCCCTGTGTGACTGCTGTGCTCTGCCGTGTGGGATCGCTGGTCAGCAGCGCCCTCTTCCCTCCCCTGTGCGCAGGCCGGCAGTGCTGGACAAGAAAGGAGACCTGGCTACACTCAACGAGGTGGGCTACCAGCTCCGCATCTGACACAGCCAAACCACGGACTCCAGAGGGCTTCCCACTGCTGCCGCTGCACTTTACCTGCACTCCCTTGGAAGGAAAAAGGAATGGGACTATTTATTAACTTATGTACTCTTACAATAAAAGTATGACCTAGAAAATAGGGGGTAATTTTTTTTGGTGGCAGTATTTATTTCGATTTATAGAAAAGGCATCAGTGAAGAGAACCTAAAATTAGATTTGGCAGGATATGAGATGTTTTTCTCTCTCATCATGTAGCAGGTGACTCCAGTGGTGTGAGTTTCTTCAAATATCATTTCCCTGTACAAGTGTTAATTGAACTTGGCCTTGTGCTGGGTGGTAGCATTGGAATAACTAAGGAATCATATTCTTAGTGTTAAGATGTGCTGGGGTGCAGTGCAATTAAAAAAAATCATATTCACTATTGATCTTTAATTCAGCAATAAAAGCAAGCAGTGCAGAAATGGCGTAAGTTTTTAAAGTATCAATATTACCTCACTAGACTTAATAGATATGCAAAACTGTCAGTATTATTGTTTTCTAACTAATTTGTACTGTTTCCCAGCATTACTGGGAGTATTAAAACAGCACTGATGTTTTACTGCCACCTGTATTATTATTTTCTGCATGTTGCTGAAAGATGTTAAGTCATAGTAATATGCAAGTGTATTCTTAACACTGACATCTTGTTAGGCAAGATACGAGGTTTGAGGTTTTTTAAATGATGATAATTGATGAATAATGAATTTTTAAACTTTAATACTTCTTTTTATACTTTAGTCACAAGCTTTTAGTCTTTCTGAACTACACCGCTGAAGCACAAAACATAGTGCTGTTTTGTAGAGACAAGTCAGCTTTTTTCTCATATATGTAGTACCTGGAATAATGGAGAAACTGTCAGAATTGCTAACCTGAGTCTGTGTGCTTTTCTCTCCACATTTATGTGCAAATTTGAACCTTGTCTTTGAAAGACTGAGCAGTCTCCGATGGTGATGCCTTGACACCTTGTATTAAATCAGACATGGCAGGCTGAAGTTAACCTGCCGTGCTGTGCAGGGAGTTTTCCTGACATATGTTGTAGTAACAGCTGCTTAGTCAGACTTAAATAAGGAAGTATGTCTGAAATAGATGAAAATCAAGTTTGTCTGCTTCCTCCCTGCTCAGTTGTTTTGTTGTAAGACTTGGCTAAGGACCGGTGTTGGACAGCAGTGTTCTCAAGTGACGCGGTAAGACTCCCTGGGGTCCACCATTTGATGTAGTGAAGTTCTCTGGATGCATTTGAGTGCTGCATTCCTGGAAATGTTTCATTAGGTGCCTAAAGATTAACTGGATTATTGTACAAGTCCAGCCTCTACCCTTTGTGCTGTGCTCATCGATGATGCTGCCATGGGCCTGGTGTACCTCCCCTCCTGGGCACTTACTTTTTTCGGATGTCTATGAAGATGGATGCTGTTACAGACTGGCAGTAATGCTTAATCAAGCAGAATGATTTAAGCTCCTAGAACACCTCTATCAGCCAGAAAATGAATGAATACAGAAGGAGACAATTGCTTGTACACAGACCTCATTGCTCAAAAAAGTGAATTGCACCTGCCTGTGACAGGAAGAAAAAGCCAAGGCCCACCTTCTACAGCCAGTGAAAGGCTTTCTACTAATTAAGACTTCAGAAGCTCTAGAAAGAAGACTTTTCAAATGTGTGACACTTCTTTATCTAAGTTTACCATATCAATAAAGGGAAGGCCTTTCCCATCCCTCTTTCTCTAAACTTTTCCACTCCTGTGTTCAAAATAAGAATTTTTTTGGTTAAGGAGTGAAGTTGAAGAGAGGGTAATACTCTTTTGGTAGAAATTCTTGTGTAATTTGACATCAGCTGCAGAGTTTCAGTTTCAAACTTTGTGCTGCCCAGTGTCTTGTAACCTGAACATTTTTTTTTAATGACTTCTTATGGATAAAATGATGTGGAAAAACTTTTGATCAGCTGTATCCTATAGCACAATGTTACCTGAAATGTTGCAAGTTTTTTTCTATGAAACCATGGTTTACTTCAGCTCAGATAATGATTGTAAATAGTTTCTACCCTTGTCCAGCACAATTTATTTTCTCTTAACTGATACTGAAGCTTTTTAATGCTGTAGAAGTGTGTGACAAATTGCTTTTGGTTCTCGTTTTAAAGTTCTATTGAAAAGTTCTCTTGAAACTTGCTTATGATGGCACTTGTCTTAAGTGTGGTTCAAGTGACAGCAAAGTGGTCAAATAGTGTAGAAAAACATGCATGACTTCTTGGGCTTTTTCTCATCACTTGTATATGCACAGCATGAAACTTCAATAAAAGTATCATGGTAGTCTTTTTTTTAATGACTTAGGTGTTTTTTGTCCTTCCTTTTAAGAAGGGTTGTTACAACTGAACAATGCTTTTAGCTGTAACCTGGATGTACCCAGAAATTTGTGGCATCTAGCTAAGTATGCTGGCATCTGTGAGATTACTCAGATGCTTAAAACCAGACAGGATCCAGTATCAAACAGGTTGTCATCCTCAGCATCAACAGGAAGAAGAAAGATGTTTAGTTACAACTACCTCTGGCAAAAGTAGCCCCCTCCAAATTCTCAGCAATGTAAGCTGAATGTTTTGGCAGGTGGTCATATTTTGTAATGAAACACTGAGGAACTTCTTCAATTCAACTGGTTTTATGATTATTACCACTGTACTTCCTGCATTATTCTCCAAGCACAAAGTAATTGCAGTTGTCTGCAGTCAGGGAAAGGGAACACAGATGAAAATTCCACAAGTGCTTCTGGGAGACAAATGTGTCTGAATGTGATTTCAGGACCATGGGTGCAGGTTTTCCAGCACTACACTGAAAGACAATTCTGTTACTTCAAAGTTGGTTCTACATATCAATGTGGACTTTGACCAAGTTACAGGATTTGTTTCCAGCCCCTTCACGTTTCCTAGTCTGGTCGTTTTTTAATTACTTCGTAAACCGTATTTTACACAGGTTGTTTAGGAGTGCATAGTGAGAGTAAATATAAAATCTTGATCATTTAATACCTCAGGATCTGTCATTTCAAGATACAACATGGCATTTTTAATCACTGAAAGGAAAAAAACCTACCCTGTCACCAGTTGTTCAGTATGTATGAAGCCTCAAGATGTCAAGGGCTAATTTTTTTTTGCTCCTATCATGGATCAGTTAAGTTTCCTGTGATGTGGTATGCTCATTAAGCTTAGCTTTATTTCAGATATTTTAAAAAAGATTTCATGTCCTATATTTAAGCCCTTATAATTTTAAGCAGCAAGTTCTTAAAGCATAAATATTTGCCTATATGCTTTTCTTCCTTTGAAAGTTCAATCTTGCAGCCTCTGCACTGACACCACTGAGTAAATTCCTTTGCAGAAGTGTTAAGATGGAAGTGTCCACAGAGCACATTTGTAGTAAAACATTATTTTCAACCCATTATAAAATGCTGCAGGCACACAAACACATTCCCGTTTGCTTGAAGAAACACACAGTTCTCAGAATAATCCTTTTTACTGTGATTTACAATAAAAATAATTTACAATATATCCATGAAAAATAATGCCTTTTTGAGTCTGGCACAGATGTTTTCCTTTATCAAAGAGGAAGCTAATGTAAATTTTTTTCTTTTTCTCTCTAAAAGACTTCATAAAGTAAATTAAACATTTTTTTTTTTAAAAAAGAAAGTCCCTTAAGAAAGTGTACTTTACACAATACTAACAAATCAGCATGCAGGCAAACTTATTTAAACTGGACCAGCAGTGCTTGTATTAACCTTTTAAAAAAATAATAATCATCCCAGGAAGAGAGAAGGTAAAGGGAACTTTACCTACACCAAAAGTCCTTTGGATATTACCGTTCAATAAGTCTGAACTCTGCTAGCAGTGGCAGGTGGTCAGAAGAGTTATTTTCATTGGGAAGACCATTAACAGTCCAAAGATCTTTCTCAGTTAGAAGTGCCAGCCTGCCAAGCAGTTTCAGACCCCCACGAAAAGAATCCTCTGCTCCTGTTAAAAAAAACAAAAAGGAAATGTTCATCAGTGTGGGCTAATCATCACACGTTCATACATATGCAGAAGAAGGAAAACAGTATGGCAGCAACAATCCAAAGTTGTTATTGTTCCATTAAAATCACCAGTAAGACAGCTCAGAATATCTTTTATGACTCTCAGAGTAGAGTTTAAGCAGTAGAGCTCAAAGTATTGAGAAAGACACAATTTTGCAGGATTTATTTGTTCACTGTAACTCCCCCGTAAAAGCCTTACACAATCCAGTCCTATACTTCAGACAATAGCATTGCTAAACAGAGCTGACACTTGCAAAATAAGGTGTCTTTTTAGAGTTAGTGGTTCACATAACATTTTATTTCTGTATCCTCAAGCACACAGGTCTCCAGCAGGCAGGTCATAAATTCTTGCTCATAAGGATGAAAGTACTCTAGCTAATTTCCCTTTCTAACTGTTCATCAGAAAAAAGGGATCTTCCTCCATTATCTCCTGCTCCCTATTCCTATAACTGCCTAAGAAACCCACCCCCACCTCCTTCCCCAGATGGAACACCACACTGCTCATGCAAGAGGGGAAGACAACTCAAGCCTTGCAATTACTACACAATTATATACAACAGTTTGGGATGGAAGGGATCTTAGGGCCCATCTGGTTCCAACCCACTGCCATGGTCAATGGACACTTTCCACTGGACCAGGTTGCTCAGAGCTCCATCCAGCCTGGCCTTAACACTTCCAAGGATGGGGCAGTGCTGGTCTCAATACTGATCCCTAAGGAATGCCACTCATCTCCACCTGGACATCAAGCCATTGATGGCAACTGTTTGCTTCCAGCCAATTCACTGCATGGTGCAGCCACCAAATCCACCTCTGCAGCTGTTGGGCAGGACTGTGTCAAACGCCTTGCACAAGTCCAGGTAGATGGCATCAGTTGTTCTTCCCTTATCCACAACTGCTGAAAACCTACTACTAAAGGCCACTAAATTTGCCAGGCATGATTTCCCATCATCAAAGAGCAACCAGCTTCTTCAGCTCAGGTAGAGAAATTCCACCGAGATCCTTCCATGATGTGTCAAACATTTAGACTTCCTGAGCTATGTACTGAAGTGAGACAACAACGCAGCAACCCTACCTATTGCCTTCAGAGTGCAGAGATGATACTGAGCACGTTGAGTGCTTTCAGGACCAGCATGAACAGCAGCTGTAACTTTTGACAGAAATACTTTGTGTGACAGTGCTCAGCAAATTCAAACTTCCTGGCTGAACCTGGTACTGACTTAGCCTAAGAGATACTTTAAAGGACTATCCAGCAACTGCTGAACTCCTCAGAGAGTTCAACAGCTTCATCCTTTGCCATCTGCCAGCTTTCCAGCCCTTTAACAACCCAGCAGCTGTTTGCTGCTCTAAAGAAAAGCCTTTTTACTGCAAAGATCTCTTGGCAGCTCTAGAGCACACATCCACCGAGTCTTGAGACAAATTTATCATTTGGGACAGCACCTGTGTATCTACAAAGGAGCAGTTTATTGCCACAGAGAGCTTGGTCTGCATGCAGTGATTAATGTCACTCAGAACACTCAGCAAAACTGTGCCCTGCAGGACTCAGGTAGATACTGAACCCTGATTACATGAAATCCTGAATACCAAACCAAAGATTTGGCTAAACGTGACAGAATAAAGCATGAATATTTTAAAATAAAACCCTTTAAATGGAAAAACCCAACCAGTCAGCCTAGACCACATTTAATATTTACTTGTTCCGACTTTGGTAACTTTAAATACAGAGGCCCAGGTCATAAGAAAACTGAAAATCCAAACCATCACTTAAGTTTCTAAGAGCTCACAAATAAAAACTATACCAGTTTAAAGTAGTTGGAAAATTCAAGTTTGGTTCCATTCTGTGCTCTGATGTGGGAAGAATCTATTTGAAAAACAAGTGCAAAAAAAATAAAAAGTGCTGTATCTCTGCTGGGGCAATGATAATGCAAAAAATCTATAGATAGGTGAATTAGGATTCAATTTTGTGCAGGGACACACTCTGAAATCACACAGCACTCTATAAAATCACGTGGCATTCAGAAGTCATTTAAATACTTCCCATATCCTGGTTTTTCAGTCAAAGCTTTTGTATTTGTCATCTCACATTAAAGGTAGCATTTACTGTGCATGGTATGACAAAGGAGACTTTTCTGATTCGACTCAATGAATTTTAAAAATTTAGTCTCAAGTTATGAGAGATGAAGGTGGTGTTTTCATTCCACATACTGAAAACAATATTAGTTTATAAAATTCGGTTGCACTCTACAGTGGGAGCAGGAATGGAATCCAGGTTTCTTTGCTATGAATTTGCAGAGCCATTTATCTGCTAGCACTGCACTGGGGAATGCTGTCTGTTGATGGCATAAAACACAGAACTCATGAGGGTGTGGAACGCAAACTGCTCAGAAGCACCCACGGAACGAGTCCCAGTGCAGTAAAGGAAAGAGAAACACTGATACCCATCACGAAATTCCCACAGAGCTACCGTGACTTTCTTGCACCATCTGGTGACTTTTAGCTGCAACTGCAAACCGGAGAGGGACAGCTGGGCCTGTGCCAGTGACCAGGCTCAGAGCAAAGGCCAACAGAGTCTGTTACTTGGCAGAAACCTCTCCAAGACAAGCTGAGAAGTAAATTGCCAGGAAACAGTTCGTTTATCAGTTTTAATGCACATCATAAATTGCTGTTCATCATTGTGCTGATTAGATGATTGGAAATACTGCCTTGCTGTAAGTCTAGCCTGCATTACTGACAGCAGTATTTCTCAGGTGCTACGTCCACTGCTGCTTTCCTGTACCTCCAGCTTGTCTCCATGCTGACATCCACAGCACTACCACAAATCTCTGAGGTACTTCACATGGATGAAATTATCACTACATTTAAACAAATATTCTTGCTTAGCATTTATGAAAAATAATTAAAAGTTGGTTTCTTTACCTGGCTGGGCAGCAGTATCATCATTTGCTGCAGAATAGAAAATATAATCCACGGTGACAGCACTTCGGGAATGACAAGTTGTCACTTCTGGTATCCCAGTTTCAGGGAAGTAATGAGAATAGACTGAAGACAATTTAAAATGGTGCTGCAATTTTGAAGACAACCTAAATACACATCGAAGAAAAGAATTTTAATTTTCTTGCATTACCAAGAAGGAAGAAGCAACGAAGAAATACCAAATAGTTCCTAGTTACAAACAAAATTAATTATCTGGATATGCAAACTAGTGTTTCTCTCCTGTAAGCCATCCCATAGCCTTTTGTGTGAGAGGCCTAAAACTCTGCAGGCAAAATGCAGGCAGCATTTTCAAGTAAAAGAGCTGATCAGAACTGGCTTAGCTGACACGTTAATTATAGACAGCTTTCACCTCCATATACATTTTGTAAGCATTGACACGTCCTCACTCAGCAATCTCTCCCTGACACACAGGCAAAAATGTCCACGAAAGCAGCTCATAGGAAAGCAACAAAGCACAAACTCACCTAACCAGACCCTTCAGCATATGGAGAAATTCAGATTTTTAGGGTTTTTTCCTCCCCCAAGCTAGAGCTATCAAGTGCTTTCAAGTTAGGCTATGCCTAGTCATTTTTCTTCCACTCAGGCTCCCATTTTCTGTCTCCCCATCATTTGTCTGTTCCTCTTCAGTTCAGCCCATCTTGTCTCACCTTTCTTTTCAATCTTGAAAGCAAACTGCAAAACTGCACCTTTCAGCAAAAGAACTCCTGTCTCCCAGACTTTTGCTTCCATCATCTCTGCAAATCATCCGTCCCTCAGCTGTACCTGCCTCATCTTGCATTTTAAACCTGGGCTGCTATGTGTTCTGGTTGAAACCCAAGCAATTAAAAACAAAATCAGCTTATTACCTGCCTGATTCAGAGCAGAGACAAGCATGCCAGCTGGTACAACACAGGACAAGTAGTAATTTCTGATTTTGTTACATGACATCCCTTTTAACATGAGGGGAAAAAAACCTGCAAGAAGCATTCAGCATGCTATGGGTTTAAACTGTATCATAGGGCTTCCTGTTTATTATCTACTTCTCTCAGAAATGCCATGACTTACTTTTTCATCAGCAAGAGTTCTAATACGACTATCTGCAGTGATACCAAGATCTCATTTCTGGTAAGAAATGGCTGACTTGGAGCCTGACATCCCATACATACATTTAGGGCAATTTCCTTCTTCTATGCCTTACTTCATATGCCTTTACCAGTTTGGTAAATGCAAATATATTCTTCCTTTCAAAAAGCAGTTACATTTTCCTTTTCAGCATTCTAGCCATGGCTTCCTCCTTCAGTTTAACAAGCAAATGTTTTGACCTGAGTGAAAGTTGTATTACCAAATCCATAATATTCCCCATTTCTCAGACTCAAAGAACTTAAATTCTTCCACAGAACTCATGACTTTATCTTTAAGGAAGATTTTATCACCTTTCCAGTTCCTTTCCTTCACCCAAATTTCATGCTGTATTATAGGATTTTACTACATCCATAAACCAGTGTATCAAAAACAATAAGAAGAGAGAGAAGTGCCAACACTTAAGCAGCTGGACAACACTTTTTTTTCCTCTCCCTCTTTTAAAAGCACGGCTTGTGCAACTGGACTGAAGTTCACATGTTTCTTGCAATGTCCCTGCAGAGGATGATGTCCTATTTACGTCAAGAAGTGACAAAAAATGCCAGAAGCATTATTTTAATAAGCAGACAGAAAGTACCCTCTAAACAGCACTGACACCTCAGCCCTGCATTATGAAAAAATAATCTCCAAGTTCCTGAAAGAACACACATTCCATTATTGCCAGTTCTAGGCTTTTGCTGTCTGATCAGCCTTTTCATGTTTAAATGGATGATGTTTTTGCCAAAAGGGCAGACTGGGTTGGGTGATCATCACGTATCCACATCTGGAATCAGATATAAATTTGGTCTAAAACCAAAATCAACCCCCAAATAACCAGCCAAGGGCTTCCATATTTTTCCCCAACACATACTTTTCAGATGCTATTACAATCTCCTGGGGGTTGTCTGGTTTTGCTGCTTCCAATTTTTCTCCTGCAAAATAAAAATAAATTCAATTTACATTTGAAAATAGGATGTAAGTGAGACCAATACTAAAGAGCTACAGAAAAGCTACAGGAAAGAACTATCTTTAAGTACATGTATTTTTTGCAGCAGGCAAGATACAGTTCACCAAGCTGGATTAAATTCTTCTGTTCCATTAGTAACATCCCCTCTAAAGACTCTTTTACATTATGTCCCATTCATTTAAAACTGTTTTTTCTGTCAAAGAAAAATATAGTGGAGAAAGATGTAGCCATACTCAGCAAGGAATCACTTGCTTTTCCCAACTGTTCCATGAAGTGCCAACACTGTAATTCACAAGCACTGAGGCAGAATGCAGGTTCACACTATGTCCATGTGCTGCATTCCTTCACCTCCCTCTTCCCAGTCACAGCACAGCTGGCTTTCAGGATGCGAACACAGGAGTTTAAACATCACACACCAACTCCTTAATGGAAAATTCTAACTATTATCTTATAAAGATTCAAATTTGCAAAGTTTATGTGAATAAATCACTTTACACTCTAATGAGCCTAAAAAGGAAGTTTTGTAAGCTCAAGACTCACTGCTTTTCCCCCACTAGAAGAAAACATCTGGTTTTCAGTACTACCTAAATGATACTTTCAAAGGCTCACAAAAACTCATTAATCCAATAACTGACCTGCATTTTCTTCTTTTTGTTGCTGTTTTATTTCATATACACAGTTTTGTGAAATACCTAATTTTTTTGGCCAAATTGGAATAGATAAGATTCTTTGTCCCCTTGGAAACTGTTCTTGTCCAGAGACCTGAAAAAGACAACACAAGCTTTTTTCAGACAGAAATCTGATTAAAAAAACAAAAAAAAACCCACCAAACAAACCTGAAATAAGTGTACATTTTTTGTAAAGGTTTTTAAAAAAGGTCCAGTCCCTTAGAATAACTCTTTTGAGTCAAATCCCTGTAAAAATAACACCCTTTATGCACATCCCCTTTGCAAGTTCTTTGCAGCTACCCAATTTTCCCAGATGGTTCCTGTGACACTGAGACACTTCCAAGGACACTTTAGCCATGTGACAGGACTGGCTCAGCATACAGAGCTACCCAGCAGACACTTCAAGATGCTGATCCTTCTGGGAGCAAGTCAAATGGGGGCTTGAATCAACTACCCACTAGCAAAGAACACCCAGCAGGGCTATTTTTTTGTCATGTTCTCTCATTTTATGTAGTTCAGTCACTCCTATTAAATAGCATGTGACACATCCAACAGCTGCATACAAGAGCTCACAACAAGACATCATTTAACATGAAACAGGTTCAGCATCTAATTACAGCTTTGCTTTTACAATTACTGCAGCCACCAAGTTTATCTACAGTAAGAGTCATCTTCCCACAGAGCACACAGCAGGTTTTGATTAAGTAGTTATTTTATCCTACTTAAAGACTGGGATACTTAAACACAGTGATAGAATCATCTGAACAGTGATACAATCACTCTGTGGATTCACTACATTTCAAGAATGGTTGTTGGTGAGTTTTTCCTTTCAGAATGCGGGAAGAGGGTACAACATTCCCTAAGGCAGAGCTAATATACCCAAGCTTATTTAAGTAACTGCAGTAACTTTTGTTTTGCAGGCTGCAGAGAGGGCACTAAGATAGGCACTGCAATTGAAACAATCACAGCACCACTCAAATATTTCTCTTTAATCAGCATTAACCATTCTTTTAGTGAGAAGTACAGCCTACCTTCCCTATAGCAAGTCCTTCATAATTTAACTTTCCTTCCTTTATAAATCTGTACAATGGAGAGCCAGGAACAGAATTGAAGTCCCCGCAGATGATAACTGGGCAGAAGGAACCATCCCTCTGAGGGGCAACACTGGCTATCTCTGCCAGGAGCATTGCAAGCTGGGTCAGTTTGATGTCCCCTCTCCTTGGGTTGTACAGCAGGTGTGTATTGGCAATACAGATGGCAGCATTGGCTTTACAGTGAAATCTGGGCTGCAGCAGCAATACCAGTCCAACGTTGTCCCTGTCCAAGAGTGGGATATCACGGCGAAAAAATTCCACAGGCTTTGAGGAAATCAGGCTAAATTTGGAAGTTTTGAAGCAAATGGCACAGCCATCAGGTTTTCTCCCTGTCCTCATTTTATACTCACAGTGATACCCTGCAAGAAAGGCAATTAAAAACATAAAATACTATTGTATAAATAGAGATTTTAAAACAAAAATTAGAAAAATCTCACACTGCTTCTCTCACATGACAGTCAACCCTCAGTTTGAAGTACCAAAGTCTGTATGAAGTTCACATAGACTCATGTTCACTCATGTTCTTTCTGCCCTAATCTGACCTGAAGCGAGGCAGGACAGGAAGCCTGGTCCAGTACCTTTTGCAATGTGTAAGCATCCACAGACTCTAAGACACAAGCCATGTTGTTATCTCCTCATGTGGAAAAAAACCCCAAACCAATCCAACAAAGAAAGGCCCCAAGTCACATAAAAGTGGCCTTGTGCATTGAAGCTTTTTCTGGATGTTACAAGAATGGTTTAAGAGTGATACCAGTGAAGCATTACCAATCAAAAGCCTTAATCACGCTAAGTCATTAGTCAATGTCTAAAATGATTCCCAGAACAAAGGTCTCAAACATAATTATGCAATTATCCAGTGAGCAGCAAGTGGCAAGCTTTAACCAAGGGAACAGAGACACTTATCAAATGACAGCACTGGAGTTCAAACAAGTCCACCTAAAAATAATGATTTGCCAATTTCTTCATTTTATGTAGATGTGATTTAAACAAGATTTAAACAAGACCTTATCTACATAAGGAAAAACATTTCGATCTTGAAACAGCATCTAGTTTTTGCCATTTTTAAATGTTCTCTGCCCTGCCCAGACCATACGAATTCATGAAGTACAGCCTTAGTGAAGTAGGGTGAGTTGACCTGAGCTCACACCAGTGCTGGAACAGGGGATTCCCATTCCCCTCTCCCAGATTCAGGCCATGTTGCTCCTGCCACTTGTTGTGGCAGTTACTGCTAACTCAGTAAGCCAACAGAAAATTAACCCAGGAAAATAAAATTAGTCTGGATAGTATTCTGCTGGACTGGTGGATTTCACTAGTGAGTGCCAGAACTAGCCCAGGATAAGGGGCAGGACACACGTCTGGGAGCTAGGGATGGGGAAAGGAAGAGCTAAAGCAAGCTCCAGATCCTCCTGTACAGTTGCTACAAGCTCACTTGCCCCCACAAGCCTGGCCTCACAGTGTTGTTTCACATTTCAAGTGGATTTCAATCAGTACTGCCATTATTCCATCTTATTTGCAAACACTCAATTCTGGGAGCTAGACAACCTCAACCAACCAAGAAAGAAAAAAGCATCAGTCCAGTGCTGCTCCTTTACTGTGTCCTCCTGGCATCAAACAAGAACCAGTGCCAGGATGGAAGCGGGGCCCTGGGACTGGGAGGTGGTGCAGGGCACAAAAGATTTAGATCAGTTTAAACCACCATGGAATCAACGTGTTCCTTAGCACCATAGCAACATGTTCCTTCCATAAAATCACATGAGGGAGAGTGACAAGATAGTCTATTCAGACTGACTGACAGCACTTGTATAAAAACTAATGAATTTATACTGACCATGGATAACATGTAGTGCTGATATTTGGAAGGTTTCAAGGCAGAAAAACATGCCCTTGAAGAGCTACCTAACAGGAATACTACTAAAAAACATTAATGTAGTTTCGAGAGAGCACTTGATGAATTTATAAAAGAGGATACACAACACTGTTGCATGTGATGGCAAAAGACTTGGTTCTATAATCTATGAGACCTTTTTTGTGAGGAAACTAATACTGAGTTCCCAAAGGACTGTGTTCCCAAAGGGTAACAAGTTACCCCCGCAGGGGAGAAGACAATGTATTGGTCCAAAGAGTTTCATCATACCCAGGGATTCCAAACTTGACTTGATCTCTGTTCTATAGTGGTCTTCTTGGACTTCTTGTAAGCAGAGCACCTAATGCAAAGGTTTACAATTAAAATATATTAGTAAGTACATCAAAATATTACCACAGCATATCTCTGTTGGCCAGTCTGTACAGGTATTAAAAAAAACAAACTCAGAAGCTTTTTGACTCCATAATCCCACAAAAGAATTCACTCTTCTGTAGAAAATGCTCCCTAAGATTATGAAGAAGGCCCCAATTCCTCCCACCCTTTTCCAGACAGACGTTTTCAGAGGTGAGAATAAATTTAATCAAAATAGTAACTTGCTACTACATTCTCAGCAGCTCAGGGGAAGGCTCAGTGCCAGAGAGGAGGGATGAAGAGCCCAATGGCATACTACAGGGTGGAAAACAAGCTTCCATATTATAAGAACCTAAACCAAAGATCAAACTCAATATATTCATTTAAGAGTTCACAGAATCACAGAATATTTTGAGTTGGAATGGACCCACAAGAATCATCAAGTCCAACTCTAGCTGTGAGCATCTTTGAGCCTTCCCCCAGCACACTGCAGTAACACAGATTTACAACCACCACTGGGATAAAGGACTGAGTTCCCAAAGGGGAACACGTTACCCCTGGTTGAACTGCAGCAACACATTCCACTTGCCCAGCTGACATTTCCTCATTCAAGGTCTCAAGGGAGAGTCAACTCTCAAGCAACATTCTGCAATCTCTGCTTCACTTAAGGTTACAGTTCCAACCAATGAAATAGTTAAAAATCTATGTCCAGTTCCAACCAATGAAATAGTTAAAAATCTATGTCCTTTAGCAAGAAATTTCTCTGTGAAAAGGGCACCTGCACCTACCAGGGTCTGACGGCAGCTGTTCCTCTCAGAAAGCTATCTAAGTTATCTCATTGTAAAGATATATGCATACAGGATGTATAAATTTATTAGGAACAAAGGAGGAGCTTGAAGGGGACTTTAATTTCCAGATTCCTGGCTATGAACTAACGTAACTGCACTTTTCAAATGGTACACGGCTGTTTTTCTCTGGCTTTCCTACTACAACCACTTTTTTTCAGTACTGTTTTCTGACACAAACAGGATGGATTCTATCACTGAACTTTTGTTGGTCTGAACAACGACTGAAGCAAAATTTTACTGACTTGACTTCCTGATGAAGTTTTTCAATAATTTATGTGTCCTCAAAAACAAACAAACTGTACAACCAAGCAAAACCACAGCAGTGTTTTTTCAGACCCCAATACAGAGTAGCAGAATTTGCTACTTCTGTTTATCAGTTCTTAAGATCCACATACTCATTTTCTACTCACATCTGCATCCAGCTCTTTGATTTCTTGAAGGATGTTGGGAAATCTGTATGTCCAGAATAGCAATCGCTGCCTGCAGTGTTTATACAGGTGAGAGTTGTCTTCCAACAAATTCTGTGAGAGAATATTGTAGGACATAACTGTAAAATCAAAAGTTGCCTCACTTCCTGTACTGCTTTGGTCAGATCCTTTATTTTCAGCGGTTTTCATTGTTTTACTCTGCTGACAGAAATATTCCCAGTGTCTTTTGATGCTTCCTGTTAAAAGCACATGAAGCAGAAAAAAGTTATGTTATAGACCATATGACTTCATACTGCTCTTGAAAATCATTCTACTGACAACTATTTATAGTCTTTCAAATCACTTAAATAACTCTAAAAGCTTATTCAATTAGCAGTGAGTCAGACCCTCTGTTTAAGATGAATTTTATATAAGCATCAGTTAAAAAAAACCAAAAAACAATCAAACAAAAAAACTCCAACCCCACAACAAACAGCACAAAACCATTATATGCCCTGGATTTCAACTGCTTTGAAATTGGGAAACTGGCATGTTCTAAGGAGATTGTTGCAATCAGACTACACCCCTGCTCCTGCAAAAGGGCTGTCAAACTGGTGAGCCAAATCCAGTCTGTCGAGAGTCTTACGCTGCCTTCTGCCCCTGCCTCCTCAGCAGAGGTGGTGTACGTCAGTCTGGGATACACTCCTTAGAGCAGCATATGGGCATCTTGTTGATCTCTCTATCCATGACCAACAAAGGGTTAGGAATCAATCAATCACCTCTAGCCTGTGTACAGTCAGTAAAACTCAGCCATATGCTGCAACAGGGTCTACAACAGGAGTCCCAAAACAAATAATGTACCCAATTCTCCTCTGTGAGTTGAGAAATCAAGACATTATTAAGTCTCAGAATTACCAAGAACTTCTGAAATGGCTTCCTTTGCCTTTCTGCCATTTTTAATTTCACACTTACTATTAGTATGAAAGTTCATAATAACGTATCTGCCCATCATTAAGCATCCAGTTACTTTTTAAGAAATGTATTTCTCCACTTAAAAACTCACAGAGATGCTTTTCACCATTTATATCTGACATCATCTGAGAGCAAGCTGAGGTCCAGTTACCTGTGCTAACAACTAGTGGCAGACTGCAACTATAGCTGTTACTATCTGTACTATTTGGATAGTAAATTTCATTGCTGTGCTCCTGAAGATGGATATGAGGTTTCTAAGACTTATGGATATTTGTGTCTAAAAATCCCTTTGGGATGCTAATAGCATCTATTGCCCTTTTTAGTCATAATACAACTTCCAGTTTATTTTGCTAAGGAAGTGATTTCTGCAAGAGGGCCACAATTTTGACCGTGTCCCTCTATTTATTTCACACTAGACAAAACTGCAAATATACACAAAACTCAGTAAAATATTTGGGTGCTAGGTAGAAGACTGTAGCTGTAATAAGCTAACACAGACACTTTGAAGTTTCATGGAAGTTTGTTACTGAGCTCAGTAGACAACTTCTGCACTTCTTCCTGTATTTCTCTGGATAAGCACACATGCTGCTTGCTGTCAGACGTGATCTGACACAAAGCTTGCTAACATGCCACTGGCAGAATACAGTTGTAAAACCAAAACCACACTGGAAGCAAGCACCGTTAAATCTCTGTCCATTAATTCTCGGTTTTCTAGATCACAGATAACTCAGCTGGTCTGGAAAGAAACCAGTTCAGGTCCAGCAGGGTTTATGAGCTCAGGTAGAGTACCAGGAATGAAGCTATAAAACTGCCTGCCCAGCTCAGGCCTACAGCAAGTCAGCCAAATCTTCTTGCTTTTTAGAGTTTCCAAATTAACAGACATGACCCGGTGACACAAACATGAGAGAGTGTTGTCTGAACCAAGCTCAGGACTGCCCAAGTTGGGCAATCCCTCACACAACTGACTGTGTTCCACTGCCAAGGGCAGTGAACCCAGTTCTGGTAGACTGTTTGACAGCACAAAATACAAGTTTACAGATTAAACAGCATTACAGAACTGGACTACTTTTAAGACATGTTTTCCTGAGGGGGTGCCAAGGAAAACAGTAACTCAAAAGGAGCAGGCAATACTGCTCATAACTTCAATGCATTTGGTGTATTTAGCATTACAAATAAACATGGAAAATGAGCAAAGAGCATCTTTTACCTTTCTTGCTGCCACGTTTTTCTTCATTCTGTGCTACAGAAAGACAAGATTCTTCCTTCTGATTAGACAAGTTTGTTTCTTGTTCAGGAGTTAAAGTATCATCCTGGCCACTGAGTCTTCTCTTCTTTGTCAATGGTTCTTCTCCCTCAGATTTCATACTGGGGTTGGGTAGGTGAAAGCAACAACTTTGTGTGTAGTTATCAAGATACCAGTTAGGGTTCTGAAATTGTCTCCAAGGTCCAAAAAACGGAGGGACTCTCCAGTTTGCTGAGAAATCAGCTGAAATAGGGAGTGGAAACGAGGCCCAGGGAGGATAGTGTCCGGCCCATCTCATACAGCTGGAAACTGGGCTGTTCAAGGCGAGTATCTGGGAGCCATTCCAGTGGGTGATCCAGTCTCTGCCCAGCCTCTGCACATGGCGGGGCAGCATGGAGTGTCTACCAGAAAGCACAAGTTTCATTATTTGCACACAACTACATCTCCCTGCGGAAGGCTGTAGAGGCAAACCATCCTGGTCAGGATTTACACAAGATACTGTTTCTCTACAAGTTAACACATATACAAGATATTCAAACACTTACAGATATGTACAAGGTATTTAAACATTTATCTAAATGATATGCAAAATGGGACTTTACAAAGTGATCTTGCATCCTTTTCCTCCCCTCTGATTCTCAAGTGCCATTTAGTGCCCAAACCCTATCTGAGTAACTATTTACAATTTATTTCCTGCCTTGTTGAATTCAAGTGTCCGATCTTTCAAGAGCTCAGAGGAATGACCTTTACAAAAGGTCATTTTTGCATGCTGCATTAACTTTATCATAAGGCTATTTATAAGGAATGAGAAGACCACTTTCTTGCAAGCAGTCAGAACTTTGTTTGGAAAGCCACTGATTTGGCTCAAATCCCAATGCCAACACAGCAGGGAAATAAAGGTACTAAGTCTCAAGGCATCACTGCCACCAGCTTAAGACTAAATCTGTATTCTTATTTCTTTTTCAGGAGGGCAAACCACAACTCTGCAACTAAAGCCACGAAAAAATTGGTGGGGTTTTTTCTTTTTTTTTAGAAGAAAAAAGAAATCTGTCTCTCAACAAAATCACGGGAAGGAAGGCTGAGTGACAATAATCTGTCTCAGCTTCATCACTGTTTAAATAAGGTGTATTTTGAGCTTATAAGCAAAAGACAACAAAGCTGGGTATGCCTGAAGTTGAACTGAAGTGAGAACCTCCCAGCTGCCATTCAGTCGAGCGAATAAGCCGAAATACAGAATCATAGAACATGCTGAGTTTGAAGGGACCCGCAAGGATCACCAAGTCCAACTCCTGGCCCCGCACAGGACATCCTCGGGAGTCACACCATGTGCCTGACAGCACTGTCCAAACACTCCTTGAGGTCTGCCAGGCTGCCTGGTGCTGTGACCACTGCCCTGGGGAGCCTGTGCAAGTGTCCAAGCACCCTCTGGGTGAAGAACCTTTTTCTAATATCCAGCCTAAACCTGCCCTGACACAGCTTCAGACCATTGCCTCAGGTCCTGTCACCACAGGGCAGAGATCAGTGCCTGCCCCTCTCTTCCCCTCAGGAGGAAGTTGTAGATTGCCATGAGGTCTCCCTGAGTCTCCCCCAGGCTGAAAATGACCTTGGCCGCTCCTCACATGGATTCCCCTCAAGGCCCTTCACCATCTTCATTGCCCTCCTTCGAACACCCTCTAATCGCTAATACAACTTTCAGCAAAACCCGCTTGTCCTGAAACAACCCTTTTCCGCCACAGCGCACCAGATGTAGTCCGGCAGACACACAAACAAAACACCCCCACCCCCCGGACATCACAGCATTACTATGGGGCAAAAAGAGGCACCGCTCCTTTACAAAAACCTCCTGAAACACTCGCTTTACAGAAAAGCGCCGAGAAACTGCTCCCTCCTAAACCCGCGGCCCCAGATCCCCCCACCCCCGGCAGCACAAAGCCCCACGCCGCGCTGTGTTTACCGCGGCCCTGCTCGGCCTAATGGCGGGCATTTAACACCAGCGCCCCCAGCCCCGGTTACCTCCCGGCGGGCCCGGGCGCCGGCCCGGCCCAGGGAGGCCCCGCTACCGGCCCCGCGCAGCCCCGGAGCCGCCCAAAGGGGTCAGCCCAAGGTAGCGCCAGCTCCGGCCTCCGCGCTCCGGCCGCCGCCTCACACCCCGCACGGACTGCAGCCGCGCCGCGCCCTCCCGCTCGCTCCTGGGACTTGTAGTCCACGGGCCGAGCCCGCGGCCATGTTTAGTCCGGGAAGCCGACGCCGAGGCCCCGCCGCCATCTCGGCCCCGGGCGGGTGACGCCCCCGAGCCCGCGCTCCCCTCCCGGGGCCGCTCCGGGGCAGCGCCCGCTCCAGAGCGCAGCGAACCCGGCGTGGAGGCAGCCTGACTGCGGGCTTTTGAAGCTTTTAGATGTAGGTAACACTGTGTTCGTGCAGTAGTTTCTTCACCCAGAGGGTGGTCGGGCACTGGAAAAGGCTCCCCAGCGAAGTGGTCACAGCACTAAGTCTGGCAGAATTCAAGAAGCATTTGAACAACGCTCTCAGGCACAGGGTGTGACCCTCGGGGATGTTCTGTGCAGCGCCAGTGGTTGGACTTTGATGATCCTTGTGGGTCCCTCCCAACTCAGTATGTTCTGTGATAGTTTCCATACGTGGTCTCCCTGGGATCACCGTGTGTTCCTGCAGGGTCAAAGGGGCTGAGAAAGGGCTGCGATACATTTCAGGGTGCTGTATATTTCAAGGGCATCAGCATCATGCTTAGTGTTTGCAGAAAAAAAAACAAACCCCACTCACGCAAGCAAGTATTTCAACCTTGTCAAGTTTTAAAATGCAGCTGAAAGTGCTCTGCTGAAGGATGGGTGGGAGACCTGCCTGCCCTGCAGACCCTACTGACAGACCCACCGCTGCTTACCAGCTGCAGAAACAATCCTCTGGCTCTGCCGATGTTGCTTGAATAAGCACTTAGAACGCTTCCTTGAGGTCTTCTGAGGACAGAGTAAATGCTGGCCCTGTTTACTGTAAGGAAACATAGCACAACGCATAAGAAAAATTATAGTGCTGAATAGTGCAGATGCTTTGCAGGAACTGTAATCAAGTAAAACACTGTTTCTCTGCATTCCTTTTATATCTGTCATAGAAGTGACTTTAAATAATATTTGAAGTTTTCCGAGGAGTGGTAGGGAAGACTGGAATTGAAATAATCCAGTGATGAGCACGCTAGTTAGGCAATGTGCCAAATCCACTTCGGGTTTTCCATTTCTTGGACACAAGTTACTGGTGAAAGGTAAAATTACCCATCCATTTTCTGTTAGTTTCATCACAATATGACAGTGAAACTACTAGCCCCATAATACACGTGTAGTAAAGGATCTCCCAACTGTATTTTCAAGACCATCTAATTTTGGTGGTTTGTTATTTTCTGCATTTTCGTATTCTTATCTTTTAGATGTATTTCTAGGACAGAAGACAGTAAGCAATAGCTATAGCAACAACAACTGTTGTTATTTCTAGGAGCAGGATCTACACATAGCATGCAGTTATTTTCTCTATTTTGACCTGCACAGGACACCCAAATTGATCTGTCACTTCAAAGATTTTTACATAGTAGTAATCTCAGTAGTGATGCTGAAAAAAAAGAAATCACTGGAGCTGTGGGTTTTAATGAAAAGGAAGATCTGCTGAAAAGCATGAAGGTTGTGTAATAGACAAAATAGAAGACAAGAAAAAGACTAACCTATTAATATGATGCAAATTGTTTCCCATCTCAGTGTTGATAGATTTTCTTGCCTTGACTTACACAAGTCTTAATAAGCCAGTAACACTTAAATTGTGGATTTTTTATTCTTGTCTAATTACTCTTTTGTGTTGGCTATACAATGTGAAAAGATATTCTTCAGAATTAGGTATCTCCAAATTCTGATTTGTAAGTAGAAGCCAAATTATTTTATGAGTCATTTGAGCTTTTGAAACTCCCTAGTGGATGGAGGCTACTGACTCACTGAGGGATGCTTTGATTGATTACGCTGCACATAAGAACAGCCATGGTGGCTCAGATCAATGGTCCACTGAGCTCAGTTTCCTGCTTTCTAAACGTGGTTAGCAGCAGATGCCTAGAAATGTGCAGGGGCTGGGCAAACTTCAAATGAATGCTCTCCCTGCTTCTTGCTGTTTTCAGCTCTGTATGTTTCCTAAGCCTGATGTGTTTGTCTCTTTAGTTACTCATTGACTCTTCCCCAATTACTTGAATTTGCAAACTTCTGATAACTTATATAACTTCCATGAAGTTCTGTGTACCAGCACAAGATGTAAAAGACACATTCTTCCTCTCTCAGAAGATAAGTGAGAGTGACAAGTGAGCTGCTAACAACCAATGTCCTCTTTCTTCCCCCTTCCTTAAGAAAATTTTCCTCAAAGGAGAGGCACTTGCTTACTAGGAACTTCAGTACAAGACACTCATCTTTTGCAAAGACATGCAATTAAGTATTGTCAAATGCTTTATGTCAAAAACCTGCATGAGAGCAGAGATATTAATACCCTGGTAAGGAAAAGCTGTTTTTTTAACATCTGCAATTAAATGAATGAAAGCAGTGTGATTAGAAAAAAAAAAATCTTAGCAGTTTATATAATCTGAAGTGTGAGATCTACATTGGTACAGATCCCACTACAGACAAGAAATCGAAGGTAATCTTATGAAAGGACAAGGTGCTGCAGCACAGTTGTGCTCCTTAGAACTGAAGCAATGCCCCTCAAATCCTGAGGGTTTTCTAACACCAAAGTGTTCCGCAGACCTGTGCACGCACGGGAGCCCATCTGCAGGGAGAAGTCCAGGTACAGCTTAAAGAACCTGGAGGAGACACAACACACGGAACATGGCGACTCAATAACCATCAAACTTGCCTTTCTGGTAGCATTCCTCTTTAAAATCCGTGAGTCATTTCTGCGTTACAGGCCTATGGATTTAGGGCAGCATAGCTTAAAATAGCCCACGGCAGACGCTGAGAGCGGCGTACCAGGGGCTCATTACGGATTTGTAGAGGCCACGGGCGCCTGTGTTAGCAGGGGGCTCGGCGGTCAGTCCCCGCCAAGTGTAAATCCCCCACGGCCGTACCCTTGCAGAACACCTGGAACGGGGCCGCGCCGCCGCCGGGCTCCGCCTGCCACGTCTGGGCCGTGACACCGCGGCCTCATCCCTGCGGCGCGGACTTTGAGCCTCGGGGAAGGGTCACGAGCCGGGGATCCCCGCACCCGAGCATCCCGTGCCGGCCGGGCGGAGCTCCCCGGCCCGGGCCCCGGCACCGCCCGGGCGGGGCGGGGCGTTCCCGGGCGCCGCTTCCGCCTGTGCCGGGCGGCGCGGCGGGGGCAGCAGCAGGATGCTGAGCACGCGGGAGCGCGGCGCCGACCTGGCCCGCTTCTACACCGTGACGGAGCCGCGCCGGCACCCCCGCGGCCACACCGTCTACAAGGTCACGGCGCGGGTGAGTCGGCGGCCGCCGCCCAGCCCCTCGCCCCCGCGGCTCCCCGCGCCCGGCCTGCCCCGCATTCGGGCTGTAAAGGCGCCGCTGGGTGCGGAATAGCGCCCGCGGCTGCCGTGCCCGTGGGGATCCTGGCGCGCCCGGCCGCGACGTGGAAGCCCCTGTGAGGGACACGAGCGGGAGAGAGGGAGCGAGGGTAGGTGGGACACGGCGGCCCCTCCCGAGCCGAGCCCCGGTCGCCTCTTGCAAACTTGTAGCCTCGCAACGTTGTAATGGCCTCAGACGCGCTTTGCAATTAACGCTCAATTTCCCTGCTGTCCGTTGCAGGGCATGCGAGAGTAGCTCAGAAACAAACAGCTCCTTCTCTTTTTTTCTCGTTCTTCCGCCCCAGATCTCGTGGATAGGTTGCAGTAGGATTGCCCAGCCTTCCTGGCAGCCCCGCAGCGCAGCGAGCTCGGGAGGAGCGGGAGGGAGCAGAGTGCGTGGGCTCAGCACGCCCACGCTGGCAGCGCCGAGCTGCCCGAGCCGCACACGGGGGCTCAGCGTGCCCAGGCGGGTCCAGCCTGGCCGGGCAGAGGGCTCTGGGTCAGTCAGGCCTAGCACGGGAAGCAGGAAAGCTGCTGCAGATACCGGGAGAGCTGCTGTGCTGCTGGCTTTGCTGAAAGCTCCGTCTGTTCTAGGGAAATTCCTTGCTTTCTTTTCTCCTTTCCTATTAAACAAAAAAAGGGAGGAGAGTCAGTAAATATGTAGAGATAGGTGCAAGAGGAGTGGGAGTTTAGCTCACAGGTGTGGTGGGATATACTGAGAGCATCAAAAACTGTCACAGAGAGACAGTTTCTTTAAATGACCTGTGATCTCGTAGTTACTGCAGCTGTAGACATCCTGCCTGTGAGAGCAACACATGCTTATAAGCACCCTCCTTTTAATTCAAAGAATGCAGCATTCTGTATATGTATAGAGATTGTAGTGTCAGGTTGTTAGCCTATGATCAGTTTATATGACTTGTAAAATTAAAAGTATAAAAAAAAAATTTTTTTTGGGTCAAATATAAATATCCAAGTTCACCAAACACAAATACGGGACAAATATGTTTAAACTGTTCTTCTTAGTCCAGTGCAACTTAGTATTCGTGAAGAGAAAAAAAAGAGTTGCTATTTTCTATAATGTTTTGATATAAAAAGCCTTATCTGAAATACAAGCAGAGAGGAGAATAGTGCCATCACATCTTTCTGCCTTAGCTCTTGATGAGCCAAGTGTGTGTGTGTGTACTAAAAAGTTGTGCCAGTGCAATAGGGACTAATAGGAACGAGCCAAAACTTCTGCTGCTTATTTTACTCTGGTGATTTTGTTCTTATTGGCTAAAGCCTCTTTAATTTCTCTGATGTTTTGGTTTCTGCAGAATTGTCCAAAATCAAGTTGTGGCTTACTAGCTGGGGATGTCATTCTCTCTTCTTGTCCCATAAACTGTGGGTACTCTGGTGCCTTTCCAAGCAAGGCAGTACAGAATCAGGTGGTGTGCTGACTGCGTGCGAGTTAGTGCAGAGCAGGGAGCTGATCAGTCTGTGAACTGTCCAAATTCAACTGACCTAGCCAAATAGGTCTTTACAGTGTTTTGATAACTAAAATCCTCAAAGTGAAAAATTATTTCATTTTTTTTTTCAGCAAATGATGCTTTGGACTCACAAATGCAGAAATAGAAATAACTTTTGTTTCAACAGGAGTCTGTCTGGTAATCTGTTGTGTAGTACTTGAAGTGAGGATTTGGGAAATGGAATAAAATGATTTAAAAAGGATTCAGTGTACATATCAGGTACCCTTTCTGTTTCTTTCCTCCTATTCCTCCCTCCTGTTCCTGCGGTGATCTGGCTCCGTGGTTGATATCGCAGCACTCCAGCTGTATTTGCTGAGCTGATGCTCAGCCACTTTGGGGGACTGCCAGGAAAAAAGTGAGGTGGATCTTCCCATTGTGTTGAATATCATTCTGGCTGAAATCTAGGGTAGTCAGTACGTGTTAGTGGAGATTTGTGATTCCTTAGTGTGGTATATGAGTGAATCCTTTGTGAAGTTAAAGGAACTTTCTGTTTCAGTGTGACATAGATAAATAATCATGGATGAGAAAGCACTTGTTTAGCATGTCCTAAACATCTGGCCCAAGGCATAACTACCTATACAGTCTTTTCTGAGTGCTAAGTGGGTCTATCCTTATTTCAGCTTTTTCCCTAAAAGTTTTGTTTGTGTATCAGAGAATGTGTATTTTATTTACTTGTAAACTGTGACATAATTGTAAATGCAGACAAGATTAAATGAATATTCGCTTTATAATACCCATTTCCAAATGCTCAGAAACAGATAGAGATATTAGCAACTTGTGATATGAAGAGTGTTCTTTAATGATGCCTGAAAATATAGGCCACTGACAAAAGCTCAGAGAATTTTGAAGATTAAAATTATTAATTATAATTAAAGTTCTAGTGAGTTATCTGCAGGTCAGATGAGTTGGATATCTTCAGGTCAGATGAAGAATGGGATAATCTGAAATACTTTTCTTGATGTTGAGGATCCTTGTAGGATCTCTGTTTTCAGAGTCTAGTGCAGTAATTATGTATTGCTTAGCCTGTTGGTGGGTATCCTAATGATATTTTTAAAAATAGGTTAAAGTTGCTTGTGTTACAGATTTGCAGAAGGAACTGACTGCATTGATCCCTACGGAAGGATTTAAGAAGCACATGGAAAATTTAGGGGATTGGGTCATCTTTGCCAAGTCTCTAGGTTGACTATAGGTTGGATGGAAGGGGCAGACCTCTTCTGAGATTGACCTTCAGAAAAGGATATGAAGAACAAAGTAGGACTACACATAAATTATTACATACTGACTTAAAGTTGGCATGGCTGGTAGATATAGAAGGCGGTGTAACATAAAAACAAGTGTGAAACAGGGCCTCTGAGTTTTATTCCAGATTCTTACTAACTGGCTGGGTAATTACTCATCTCTCTGGGTCTCCTTCTGCCCATCTGGTAACTTACCTAGCTGCCAAAACTGTTGCAAGGCTTTAACTAAAGGTGAATTGCAAAGCAGAGCAGTTGGTTTCTGCCCTTTGGTGTTCTCTGTGATGTGTAGCCATGCCTGTGATATTTTCTTCTCCCAGCTCTACAGGCTCCTTGCATTAAGTACGCCAGCTATTAGAAAAGGAGGTTAGAAATATTTCACCAATTGTACTTATAAACTGCCAGGTAGTGAATGAAAGAGCAACAGCCACCAAGGTTAACATTTGTTAGTGTTGCCACTCACTTGCCATTACTCAAGAGTGAGGAAAAGTTGAGAAAGGTTTTATCCATGTAGACTACGCTGGAAGAAGAGGACTTTGGTGTGCAAGGTGAGAGAAAGAACACAGACTTGTGAAGGAAAATGTTGCAGGTCTTTTGGGAGATTGCTAGAGAAGGTAACACTTCTCTTTTCCGTCTTGTCTCCTCCAAAATGTGTGAGAGATGAGTGGCTGGGCTGTAGTAAACTGATGGTACAAAATCTGGGAGGTTTTGGCAGGGATCCCTGAAAAATGGAAGGGAGGAAGAGAGCTAAGTTTGTGGGAAATATAAGAGGTGTGCTATTGTCACTTAGCAAGAGAAAAGTGTGGATTCAGTGGCTTCCATCTCAGAGCAACAGCTGCATGGTGCTCGCGGTACGGCGGGATGGTGTGGGAGTCTCTGGGGTGCGAATAGTGTGGGCTCCCTGCGCTTCCTTACACGCATCACCTCTTCAGGGCATCAATTATTCCGGGGTGTGTCGCTGAGGATAGTCCCAGTTGGATTGAGAATGCCCTATTTCGCTTTAGCTAACAATAGACTAATTATTTTGTTAAACAGCTTTGGCTCTTATGATGAAGGATATACTGATTTGCACAAGATAATTGCAGTTATGAATTAAAGATGTGTCTGTTTGGTTTGTGTGTTTGTGGGGACATGCTCTTACTGCTGTTTATAAGACCAATACAAGACTTGGATTACAAAGGCTTTTGCGATCAATATTTATTGAAAGAAAAAGAATCACGACGAAATACAGGCTTCTTTATGGTGTGCAGCCAAGCCTGATTCTCACTGCAATTTTCCCCTGGACAAAGTAATTTATAATTAATTAGGCAAAGAGTTTTTAAGGAGAAACAAATACGCGAGGATAGTCAGACGTGTCTGTGCTCTGGTGATTGTAAGTAAAGTGGAAATACTGTCTTACTAAATACAAATCTTCACGTTCACCTCAGTGAGGTTGTGTGCAGCTTATATTAAGCCAAGTAGCCTTAGTGAGCTCTTCTTATTGGGAGTAAAGTGGCGCTAATATGAATTAATAGGAAGAGACTGGAAAGATGATAGGAGACGTGCTCTACGTAGCTTTGTTTTGAGAGATGCCTTTTGTGCCGTTTTGCTTAGAATGTATGTCTGTCTTTATCTGTGATCATGACTGACTGATGCTGAAATCCGTCACCATGTTGTTTTTGGGTATTATAGTTCTCTAAAACTAAACGAAAACTTTCTAAGTGCACAGGACCATGCAGCTGTTTGCCTTTTTCCTGATTTTTCTCTTCAGCAACAAATCAATGTATGTTACTCTTTAACTTCCAAACTGAAAATCCAAGCACTTACGTGGTTTCATTTTTGTTTTGCTTTTCAGATTGTTTCGAGAAAAAATCCAGAGGATGTCCAGGAGGTAACAGTTTAAACTTGTGTAAAGGTCTTTATGTGTCACGCTATGCCTTTTGAAGCATCTTTGACGTAATTTAGCAGTTTCTGTGTGTTTTGTCATTGTAATTGAGCAAACAAGTTTATTATGTTTCCATTTGTCTTTAGCTTTCATAGTTAAAAACAGTAGCTAGTGTAACATGATGCATTTCATCCCTCAGTGATGAAAGGTGACTCGAAACAAAGTCTTAGGGAGTAAAGTGTCTTTTGATGACAAAACTGCTTTGATAACTTTACAAGCTCTTTTCTCGGGGCTGGAATTGGCAAATTGATGGTTACTTAACTCCTACTGGTAAAATTACAGATCAGTCCACAATTCAAGTCTTAGGTCTCAGCTGTAGGTACTCTTTTCCTCTTTAACCAATACTTCACTGAAAAGCCTACACCATTACTGTCTATTAGTGAAGAGGGGAAATGGAGGAGTGTAGGAGTAGTTGAGAGAGATTAGACTGCAACTCATACATATTATGTCTATCTCTCTGAGGCTCCTTTAGTATTTTCCAGTGATACACTTCGACAAAACTTTAAAATTGCTTATTCTTTGCCTCTTCTGAAGAGGCTATGAGTAAGGGTCTGCTCTATTCTTGTGCCTCTTAAGTACCTCAAAAGTCTGTCACAGGAGCCATTTATTGAGAGAAATACACCACGTGTGTGTGTGTTGTGCATTTTTTTTTTCTTTTGAATTAAGAAGCCTTTTTTTCCCTCCTCTTGATTTTTTTTCTGGTCCAATGACTTGACATGGTTACTATTATATTTTGTACCTGAAAAATCTTCCCTCAAAAGCACAACCTTATGGCTTTTCAGACATGATGTAACACGTGCATACATTCAGTTTCTGGTGCAGTCTCTTACTACAGTTGAGGAGAACCTAAATAGTTGATGAAAGAAGAGCTTGTAACTGAATTCATTGCATCTCTGTGTGGTCAAACAGAGTTACTGATTAGTGGCTTGGCAGAGGTGAGAATGGCTAATACATCTAACACCCCTTTACTGCATCCTTCTTTGAAATCTTCAGAATCAGGCAAGCATGAGCATTTGTGCTTTTTGCATTTTTTTTGAAATCTCTAGGAGAGTAAAATAACCTATCAGAATCAGAGATGATCATGGATCTAGTTTAGAACTGCATTACTGTAGTTTGTAGCTTGATGTTCACCTTTTCCAGGGAGACTCCTGAATTGAACCTATCCATGAGCACATTCTGCCATTACCTTAATCTTCATTTGTGAGGAAAAGCACTTTATAAGAGCTGTTGATGAGTCCATTCATCAAAAAATTGTTGTAAGTGTCTTTCAGCTAGAGTATTGCATGAATATATGTTAAGTAATTTTGACACAATAGCAAAACCATATATTTTAGCTGTTGCTTTGACCTATGATCTATGGCTATAGGTTACCCATGCAGAGTTTCACATTCTCTAGACAATAAGAGGACATAAATATTAGATGAACTTCTTGATAGTTGTCCTTTTCCACCCTGCATTCTACCATATTAATTATTCTGCATGTGATAGCATGTTAGCTGTGGGGTGATTCTGTTACAAGCCTGATCTGAAAATAGTATGTTATTACAAGGAATATCCTAGATGGTAGTTGCCATAAGGGGGAATTGTAGTCAGAAAACCCCATATGTTGAGAGCTTTTCTGTTACATGGCCTCTTACAATAAAAAAAGAACTGTGGCAACCTTGGAAAGAAAAAGAATATGCCCCTAACCTGGTCCCACTGAAAATAACTTTGCCTCAGTTTTCCAGAGTGCTCAGTTAGAAATTCAATAGAAAATCCTGTGCACGCAACCACACCATTGCTTAGGATCTGTCTCATGCAACCTGCTTCCCACATCCATGTAGGACCACTTAGCTGTGCCTGCCTCCTCCTTCAAGAGTCTCTTAACGCCACTGCTGTGATGTTAATAAGTTCTTTACATATGTGCAGCGGCACGTGAGGCTGTGTGCTGTGACCTCAACTCTACTTGCTAGTTTTCTGTCACCTCTTTTGGCTGCCCTTTGGGATACAAGTCTTTACTACAGCACCTCTCCCACTGCAGCCAATTACAACTCCATGTAATCCCAGCTGTTGTTGTTGGGGCAGGAAGGAAGAGAACCTTGTAAGGGTTCCCTTCTCAAAGAATGAAAGAAATTAATGTGAGGTTTTGTGTAGGGGTGTTAGTAGATACATAAGGGCCAGCAGACCTACCTTTAATTTCGTTGCTTCTGGGGACTGATGGTGGCAATGTGGTGTGTAAGACAATTGCATCTAGGGTAGTCCTGTGGGGTTTTTTCCTTTTCATTTAGGAGAAAGGCTTGTTCATTGTGGAACAGATGAGTTGCATGAGTTAATAGAGATCTACTGGCTCTTGCCATGACAAGCACCTTATTGCATTACAAGTCTAACATATATTTTATGATATACTTGCTGTGCTTTGTTGGCCTCAAAGTACAGTGTGTCCTTCCTCCAAATCTAATTTCTAATGAGGATGTTAGAATGGGAACTTTGCTAACTTTGCTGGGCCACATGCATGCAAAGGCATGTTTTCCATGAGCTTCAGAAAGGTTTTAGGTTAACCATGACTGCTTTTGCTGTGCAAGTTACTTATGGTTATTAATTTTTTTCCTCTTGACTATTGAGTGATCACTTGTAGCAGTGAAAAATGTTGCTTTTTAGTGGAATGAAATCTCATGCTTTTATTTTCTGGCAGCTTTTCATGTTGTCTCCAAGTACTGACAATACAGTAACTTAATGTTTAAAGAATTCACCATCTTAAGCAATTTTGTGTTCTGTATGCGCACTGCTCAAGAAGTGCTAATCATCCACTTTCTGGCTGTTGGATTAGATAAAAGTATAGCATTGGAAAATTATTATTTCTGATAGCAAAATGACTAGTTTGCCTTCTTGAGATTCCTCACTTGTGTGTTACACTTCACTGAGTACCAGCTGTAATTAAGTCATGAAAATGTGTGCCAATAAGGGAGTCTGAATCAGGACTGCTGGTTCCAGTATAGCTAAATTTATAAGGTGGGTAGAGTGTTGCCACATTAAAGCTTTGCATATCCAGTGTTAACAATCCTCTTACCTTATATCTGCATTGTTGTGTAGGTAGGACTTGCATCTGCTGAAACTTAGAAGGCCTCTGATTGCAGTATTAAAAAAAAAACAACAGCAAAAATGCTCTAAATCTAAACCTTTTGCTTAGCTCTAAATCTGGTTTGCTTGAAAAAAAATTCAACTTTTTCAATTACGATTGCTCATGAGAAGGCAACCTATTAAATCATTCAGAAATACGTGGAATATTTTAAATTGTGGTTAGTTGTATTAAGTTAATTGAGACATTTGGCTGATGCAACTGTGGAATCAACTGCTGAATGCATGCAGTCTCTCTCTCTTCTTGTTTTTTTCTCTTCTGTTCCACTTTAATCACTTTACATTAGTGTTGAGGTTTATTGTGATGGCTTAGTGAGTCTGACCAAAACCGAGGTCAGGATATAAAAACTGTTTGTTAATTTCTTTTCATCCTGATAACAAATCCAGTAGCAGTCAAGTGTAAAGTTTGTTGTTTACTTCTTTCCTTGGTTTGATTTTCCTACTGGGCTCTCCTCCTTTCTTGAATGGAAAGAATGGGATGGAAGAAGAATAAGGTAGATACCTGACTGTGAGATGACTGCTTTTTGGAAAGGATAGATCAGGAATATCTGGTATAATGAACCAATGACATCTTTGTATTCCTAAAATGGAGTTTTTGTCTAAATTACAGAAGGAACATACTCTTTCTTTTTGGTGTCACTACGAAAAACCATTTAAAATGGGAGCTTGCATTTACATCTAATCAACACTACATACATGGTTTAGGAGCTGTTTTCTAGTCCTGGGTGCTTAATGTACCATCCCTAGAAATCTCTTGCTTGTATTGATTTCTCTTCCCTGGTTTTCTCTTTTGCTGTTGTGTCTCTTCTCCACACCTGCAGCTGCAGCAGGCCCAGTGTGCTGTTAGATATTGGATAGTGCAACACTCCTGTTTGGCATTTTTTCCTCTCTTACTGGCTCCCTGTGTAGCTCTGGATCTTAGAGTGGCTGAAGCAGTGCTGCCTTTGCCCTCCTTTCAGCTTTTACTCAATTTTTTTCTATGCACTGTAGTGTTGTTAGCTAAAATGCAGGTTAGGGACAGATAATGACCATTTTTCGTGCTTTTTACAGTTGTCAGTTCAGATTGTATATTTTTGTTAAACAAATTTGCTGAAGTTAGTGGTCTGGTGTGATTAAACCAGTGTATTTGTGGTGTGATGTAATATGAACAATGAACCTCACTAATACTTCTTTCTGGTTTCTCTGCTCCAGATAGTCGTTTGGAAGAGATACAGTGACTTTAAGAAACTGCACAAAGATCTCTGGCAAATTCATAAAAACCTATGCAGACACACAGAGCTCTTTCCACCTTTTGCCAAAGCAATAGTGTTTGGTAAGCATAATTTCTTCCTGACCTACTGAAATTCTTTGATAACTCAGTATCTATAAATACATCTTGTTTTGTAGCTGGATGGAAAATTTTCCTTGTGCTTTTACTACTCAACTTGTAGGTGTGCTGGTATCATAACTTGATGCTTTTATTTATTTTTATAACAGGGGTATTAATGTCCTTACCTCCATGTTAGACATAGTAGCTGAGATATTTATTGATGTATGTGTTCTGTATCTTTACAACATACATTCCCTGTTTTCAGGAGCATGAAGTCTATATTAGCTTGTGAACAGCACTTGAACAGCAAATAAAATACTTTATATATGAGCTGTCTGGTTTTTAGTGATGAGCTGTAATAAAGCGTTAAGTGGTTGTTACAGAAAAGGTTTTTTATCTCAGGAATTTGATTGCAATTGTCAGTTTTATCTAGCTAGGCTTTTGAGATCAGCTTTACATATACTAGATAAATATTTCACCAAAACAACCTGCAAGAGGATTGTGATTCTGCAGGAGAAACAAGTGACAAAAAGGCATTAGCTCTTACAGGTCTTAACTTCATCCTGATGTGTACGTCCTCATGAATGAGCTATAGGTGGACTTGGAGTGAAGTGGTGTGACAGTATAGAATTCCACCTACCACACTTTTTTTAGCAGTGTTGTGTTTATAAAATCAAGTTTTTTTGGTGTGTGTTCTTCATGTTCAGCACAAACTGTGCTATTTTTTTGGTGTACAAATATATCACACAATATCTGCTGGGTTTTTAAGCGTTTTTCAACAATTTTTTAGTGTGTTCAGCATGTTTGGCATCTTTTTGCATACATCTGCTGCGTGCTCTGTGAGTGTTTCTGAGGCATTTCTGAGGTGTTGCTGACTGTTGCTTTTTGGTGTGCGTCTACCTCCTGCTTTTGAGCCTTTTTCCCAAGAATTTTAATTTTTTTTTTTCTTTAAATGTCCAACAAGTGTTTGACATTTGGTTACATACATCTGTCATGTGTACTTGGTTTGGTTTTGGATGAGCTTTTTGGTTTCTAGAGTGCTTTGGGGGTTACCAAGGCATTTCCATGGGACTTACTAGTTGTTTTAGTGTATTTTGGTTTTTTTTGGTTGTAGTAGGTTGGTTTTGTTTTGGGGTTTTTTTTTTGCATAGTTGTGAGCATCTAGCATGTTGGATGTTTTTTGGCAAACATCTACCATGTACTCACTTTTTTGGCAAGGTTTTTGGTGTTAATTCTTTGCTCTTTTGGCGAGGTGTTTGGTTCCTAATGCATCGCTGTAGGATTTTTATGTGGCATTTTTTGCTGGATCCCCATTTCTTAGGTGTAGCTTTTTTTTTATTCATGCATACACTGCAGGTTGTTAGTCAGGTTTTAGCATTTTTTAGTGAGTCCAGCATGTTTGACCTTTTTTTGGCATACACCTACTGTGTGCTTTGCAAGTGTTTCTGAGGCATTTCTAACCCTGTAGAATGGGGTTTTTAGTTTGTTGGGTTTTGGGAGTTGTTTTTTGATAGTTTTTTTTAGTGTCCAACTTGAGTTTGGATTCTCTTTTTGTGTATCTACCAGACAGAATTATTGAGAATTTTAACGGGTTTTAAGTACCCAATGTGTTTGGTGTTGTATTAGCATGAATCTACCACATGGTCTTTTTCTGTGTTTTTTTTCAGGCTTTTTGTCTTATAAGGCATTTTTTGTTGGACTTTTTAGTTTGTGGGCTGGTTTTGAGGTTACTAAGGTATTTCCATGGAGTTTACAAGTTGATTTTGGGTTATTTTTTTATAAGCATCCAGCCTGTGTTATGTTTTTCTATGAACTTTGCATGATGTTTAGTGTCCAGCACGTTTGGTGGTTTTTTGGCATGTGCGCTCTTTTTTGGCAAGGTTTCCAGTGTGGATTTGGAGTATTTTCAGGTGTGGTTTTGGTTCCCAGAGCATGGCTATGATGTTGTTTCTGTCCAGGATTTTTCTTTGTTGTGTTTCTGTTTTGGTGTTTTTGTTGTTTTGGTTTTTTTTTTGGTTTTTTTTTTTTTGTGTACATATGCTATATGATTTTTCAGTGTATTTAGGAGTTATTCAGTAGGACTTTTTTTGTGTGTCATGTATATTTGGTGCGGTTTTTTAGCATGCATTGACCATGTACAATTATTGGGCATTTTAATGGTTTTTAGTCTTTGAACGTGTTTGGCCTTTTTTTTGGCATGAGTCTACCGGATGCTCTTTTTTTTATGTGCTTTTTGGCAAGGTTTTCAGTTTCTGAGGTGTTTTTGGGCAGGGTTGTCAGAGCCTAAGGCATTTTGGGGTTGTTAAAGCCTTTTTATGGTGTTTACAAGTTGGTTTAGTTTGGTGGTTGGTTTGTTTTGTTTTGTTTTTTTTAATTAGCATTTAGTCTGTGCTTATGGTTTCTCTGTGCACCTTGTGTGGGGTTTAGTGTCCAGGATGTTTGGCATTTTTTTAAATGCATCTGTCATATGCTCTTGTTTTTGGTCTGGGTTTTCCATGTGTTTTTTTGGTGTAGATTTTGATTCTTACAGTGTTGTCCCAGTATGTTTGGTATTACTGCAGTGGTATTTTGGGTTTCCAGTAGGTTTGATGTCTTCTGGCGTGAATTTCCCATGTGCTCTTTTATTTGTTAAGCTTTTTGCACTTTTAAAAAATGTTTTTTGTTTCTTAGGCTTTGCTGCAGTGTTGCTTTCCATTGCCATGTGCTTCAAATATGTTTTGGAGGTTTTTTTTAAACATACAACACACTTCAGCATGGGTTTGCCTTTTTTTTTTCTTTTTGCATCCTGCTACCACATCTTTTTTTTTCCCTATATTTTTAACATTTTTAATGTTGAGTGTGTTTGGCATTTTTTTGCCACACCTCTAGTGCATGCTTTATTTGTATTTGCTGTTTCCATGTGTTGTGTCTGTTTTTTGTGTTCATTGCCATACATATTTTTGCATGGTTTGGATGTGTTGTGCACGTTTTAGCACCCAGACAGTATTTAGTGTGTTTTGGTGCATATCTAGTGCTGATTTTTGCAGGTTTTCTTTGTGTGGCATTTTTTAGTAGTGTTGGGCAATAACCTAGAGGCTCTTTTCCCAAATTTTCTGTGTGTCTCAGATTGGCATGTTTTAGCATCCAGCATGTTACACATTTGTTGGCATGCATCTATGAAGCTGAATTCTGATGCAGATTTTGTGGTTCTCTGCGCAGAACTGGGTAAAATTCCTGATTTAAATTGTATTTCACATCAGCCAAATTGTACCCAAGTTTTATGTAATTTTATTTTTGCTTATTTATGAAGTTGGAAGTGGGGTAAGCTTTGGTGCTGTGTCAGAGCATGGGTAATAATGGTTAAATAAAGCATGTAGTATTAGTTCCATTCTCAGATTATTTTGTATCTGATTTAGAGACTAGAGTTCTCACTGGACAAATTATTTACAAAGCTAGTATTTGCAAAGCATAGTTTAGTTTCAGGTAGAAGATACGATAGCTATTCATAGGGGAGAAAAGAGAGGGGTAGAAGAAAATTAGGGTGGAAGAGAGTATAGGTGTCTAATATCTTAAATAATTCAAAATTACTATAAATGCAAATGAACTGTTTTTACACTAGCTGTGTAAGCAAGGGAAGAATTGAGTGAAATCCCTTCTGAAAAACATCGTTCTTCTATTGTATTTAGTGAACAAAAGTGACTGCAATGTACAATGTGAGAGAAGGAAATCCACAGAAACATTCAGTGAAGTTATTTGTAAAAAAGCTCTTTGAAATCAAAACTAAATGAAAATAAACCCCACTACATTTAAACAAAACTGAGCCACAGAAGAATACAGAAAAGTGGAGGTAATTTAAAAATAAATTTTAAAAGATTAGTATGTAGCTGAAAGGACCAGAACTGTCTGACTCTCCAATTTAAGAATTACCTTTGAATTTACAACATAAGGTTTTACTGTGTATCCTTCCATCTCAATTCTACACATAGTAACTGCCATATGATTTGTTTTAATTTAAAATAAAAATCCGAGTATTTTTTCGTGCTAGAGCAAAAGTACAGTCTTAGTAGATAACAAGGTTTTGATAAACTTGTTTTCAGTCTCATTCCGTTAGTGATGACCTGGGAGGTCCATCTCTCTGAAGATCTTTTGTTTCCATGCTGCTTTGATGGACCATTTCAGCAGTGTTTCTTCCCTGTGGTGATGTTACAATTGTTGCAGCTTTTAGACTAGTTTCTAATTAAACTTGTGAATAGAATTGCTGGCAACTGGTGTTTTTTAAATTTTTTTTTGGATACCTGTGCTTTAAATAACGTCTGTACCTGCTGTTTTGCAGAGAGTGCACTTTGCAAAACGAGCATTGGCGGTTCTGACAATCGAACTTAGTTGTAGTAGAAGTGTTAAACCTGAGGAGTATCTCCAGTTCAGCATTCAGAGTTTCAGGAGATGGTGTGGAGAACTGAGATGTATTTAAAAACAAATGTGTCATGCTGTGCTTCCATATTTCGTGAAACTAAAGACACTTGACACAAAGTGTGTATTTTTGTGTTGTTGCAGTAGAGCTGCTTCTATCAAAGTATGAAAATTGCTATGGATGGGAAAAAGAAATCTGACTTTCTCTGTACTTCACTTGAACCTTTTCCACCCATTTTGTAGGAAAAACCTCAGTGAATCTGATCACAGAAATCTAAAATGTCTTAACAGATCCAGCTATTAAAATTATTATACCTAATTCTGGGACATGATTACTGTCCTATCCTAATATGCATCAACATAATTTTTTTCAGTACTTTCAAGCTACTTTGTTTTTGTTGTTGTTGTTGGACACTTGTAAGTATTCCCCTATGTTGACTATACATGGCATTTTACCAAAATATGGGTAAATCTGCATGTTTTGTATCTAACCACTGCAGAAATGTACTCTAGTATAAAAAATACTACACTCCCACCCCACCAAAAAAGAAACAAAAAACCCTCAGATATTGGTAACTTGCTAGCAGTGAGTCAGAAAGATGATTTACATTATAAAGCCCACGTAAGGATGCCCTTTGTGTTTGAAGACAGTGAATGAAGTAATGTATTTATGAATTTGGTGCTGTGTACCATAGGAAGTATTGTGAGAGACTTCAGTTAGTGAGAAACTAACTGAAACATGAACACAAACCTTGCTGGGTGTTTTGTTCTTCAGGTCTGCTCCACAAAATTAATTGTGTATTCTTTGCACAGAAATTTACATTTCGTTTCCATGTGAATAGGAAATTTTGAATGGATCGTCACTGGGGGAGTAACAACTGTATTATATGCTGAAGTTGTAGCTGACACTTCTTAAAATATCAGAAAGACATGATCCCTGTAATGAAGTTTGTGTATGTCTGAGAGATTGTAAAGACTAGCAGAAATAATGTAGATATAGATGGAGAATGACATCCTGATAGAAATGTTTGAAGAGTCAGCTGGCTTTGAGCATTTCCTTGAGAAGGGTGATAATGAAAGTGTTCAGCAATACAACATCGCTTAAAAGTACAAAAAAAGGAAAAGGAGGAAGGAGTTAGGCAGGGTTGCCTGGGAATTAAACTGCCAGCAAGATGCCAGGAGGTCTGTGAACTGAACCAATACTGAATAATGTTCTTCCTTCCCCTAAAGCCCTCTAGTTCTAGAAGCAGTTTTCTTGATAGTGTATCATGATGCTAATGGGCTGGAAAATGCGACAGTGACTAATATTTCAATAGCTCTGTTCAAACACGTATTTTTATTTTTTTTTTAGCTCAGCTTCCAAAGAAACTAAGGCTTGTGTAATTGTGCTGCCAGAAGGTTGAACCCCTTTACTGATGTGGCTAATATCAGCTAAATTGGAGAGTGAAGGTGGTTGCAAATGTAATTACATTTCTGCAAAGTCTGTGAAATGGCAGCTGAGTAAGAAGAGAGCACGTGCTTTGGTGCTGCTGAGGGCCAGGCAGGCTCAGCTCATACCTGTGAGGTTTGCAGCTGCCTGGCAATGGGTGAATACACACTGGTCAGCCTGGCAGGGCTGGTCCTGATGTGCCCTGTCTGGTGCCCAGTGGAGATACTGAGAAGATGTGGATAAGGAAAATTAGTTTTGAGTTTGATGAAATGAAACAGGGAGAGATTCTTGAGAAATGAGGAAAAGTATCTTACAGAATTACTTTCTTGCAAAAGTTGCCTGTTTCTGGTATTGTTAAGTGTTTACTTCTTCACAATTGATTTTCTACTGCATTGTAACAGCGTTTGTATGATTTTTGTAGATTCATTTAGCTGGCCCATGCTGCTGTGCTTTGCTGAGAGAAGTTGTTTTCTTTCCATGATGTCCAGTTTTGCATGGAATGAGCCAAGAGCCGTAATGCACCCCCAGTGTTGCTCTGAAGACTTAAGAAGTTTGATGAGCAGTTTAATAGGTCCTGATTTCAATGTTGCCAGTCACCGTGGTAGCATTGCTTTTGCTGTCTTTCTGCTTGCTTGTTGCTCACTCTTTTGTACAGCTGCTCCTGTTTGTACAGCTGAAACGGCAGGGTGAGCAAGGCACGGAACCAATCCAGCTGAAAATTAGCCCAATGATGTCTTTTCTTTTCTTTCATGGGAAAAATAAGCCCCAAAAGCTTTGTTTGTGATCTTGTGAGCATGTGTGTGTCTTTTTAGTTTTATTTTCTTTTTTCTGGTACTGCATGGACAGGAGCTATTTACTTGAAGAATTTCTGGAAAGAATCCTGCTTTGATACTTTCTTCTGGGATTATTTTTTTGCTTGCTCTAAGTATAAATGAATTTGCTTTTGTATTCAATGTTTCTTTTGTCCTCTTCAAAGGTTAATGCCACAGAGCTGTCACAGGTGGTTCTTATTTTTCTGGTCATGCTGTTACAGCAGTACTGTTTCTTGAACTTGTCTTCCCAGTCCTTTTTTCCCCTCTGTATAGCTGTTGCAATATCTGTTCTATTCTCCTCCAATTATTACTGTTAACCTCTGCCCTTTTCCTTTTGTAAACTTGTAACTATTTCAACAACAAAGTGATGTTGATATAAAAAGCTAAAATAAGTTGTGTGCAATTGTGAAAGATGTGAATTTAAGGTAGCAATCCAAGGGTTTTCTCCTGAGAAGCAAATCTCTTCAGGTGAACTGTGGCATTGTTTTTTAAGTGTGTTTTTTCTAATTGGAATGTTTTGGGTGCTGGGTAGAGAAAAAGGAAGGTTCATACATTTTAGTAAATGAGCTGCTTCCCAGCTCTGTTTACCTCTTGAATCCAGAAGGAGATGAGACCCTGTCTGCATGGAGCTACTTCAGAGGAAAGCTTCAGTGCCTGGTAGCAGGGCTTCACCATCTCCCCTACACTTTGTCTCCTCCATAAATGGCACCTTGGAATTGAAGATCTGTTTGGGGGCTTTTAGTAATACTTTGTTTACTACCCGCTTGTATTGTGCGTTGTTCTTGAGAATATGTGAAGATTGCTCAGCTCCTTACAGGATTTGGGCCGTAATCAAGGCTGACACTGACTGGCATATTGTCAAATTGTGCATGTATCATTTATTGTCCGATAACACTGGACATCCGTTAGTGTCTCTTGGCTAATCAAGAGTGTTGCCTCACATATTCTTACGATGAGAGGGCGAAGGATTCTTGTCGTAGCTGCCAGCTTTCATCGTCCGAGCGGATTGCAGAAGACGGGACTCTAGGGACAATTGAGCATAGGAAGTTTGAAGATTTGCTATGTTCTCCTGAAGCATTGGAGTGACTTTCATAGACTCAGGGCATTGTCTCCAGAAGGTTGCTTTTGTCTCATTTGTTTTCTTTTGTTGTAGTTATTATTGCAAAATAAATGTGTAGTTATTTCTATATCTGTCAATCTATGTGTCTGTTTCAGGGCGATTTGATGAGACTGTGATTGAAGAAAGAAGGCAATGTGCTGAAGATCTCTTGCAGTTTTCTGCCAATATCCCTGCTCTCTATAACAGCAAACAGCTGGAAGAGTTTTTTAAGGTTGGTTAGTATTTGCAGAAGTATTTGCTTCTTACCGACGTGACTGAAGTATAGTGCTGATTCTGCTTTACGTTATAAACCATGGAATGAAGTGAGCTGGTCTGACATGCTTTGTGAAGGGGCTGGGAATTTCCGTTCACTCTGGAAATGTGGCTTTAAGAAAACCCCATGCCACACCTCAACCAGGTGGAAAGTTTTACAGGAACTTCAGGTGAAGGGATTTGAATTTTTTTATTGAATGATGAGCAAAACTTGTGATGATAAATTCCAGTGGGAAGTAATAAAAATACTATTACTGTATATATCACTATATTTTAAGGAGATATTTATAGTTTCAAACCAAAGGAGTGAAGACTGTTTACACTGTTTCCTTATAGTCTTTTATGGACTCAGGTCCACAGCAACAAATTTGGCATGTAACTAGTCCAACGTGCTGCTTATATAGTGTTGTGAGAACAAGTCTTCATAACAAATTTTAGGACAAGACATTGATATGGGCTTCCTCTTTATTACAGCTGAAGCAGTTTCTTTTCAATAGTTCCTTTAAACCTCTTTATTTTCAGTAGCTTAGTCTAACGTTCTGCAAACTCATAAGCATAAATTTACATGTACCCATGATAGTAACTCTCTGGAATTAAAAAAACGTTTATCTGGCTGAGATGGGACTTAAGCATATTAATGTGTTTAGTATATTTAAATGATAGATATATACAAAAGCAAAATTATATCAAGCTTAAAATTCGTTTGTTTTCATGAATTTATTGCAGTGTTCTTTAAAATACTTAAATAATTTTCATTAAGGCTTGGTGGCCATAAATGAGTGGGAGACTGAGTTGGACTATTTCACTCTTTGGTTTATTTGCATTTGCATTTTTTCAGTTCTTTGGAGATACTTCTGTGGTTTTGGAGATACTTTTGTGGTTTTGAAGAACTTTTTCAGAGTTCTCTTTCCCTCCTGTACTTAATAAAAGTGTTGGTTTTAGCCTCACAATGGACCTTTTCTGGCTTTGCAAGGGAATGAATAAAACTAGAAAACCAATGTTTTTTTAGGAGAAACCATATCTTCAAGGGGAGTTATGCAAATGCAATAATTTAGGCTCATTTGTTAGCTGATCTGGTATCATGTTTTCCTGTAAGAGATCCTTAGGTTTGGCCTGTCACCAGCTCAGCCCATGTGCTTTAGCTTTGCCCAGGGGTGGTTTTGTTCCTTTTCAGATTTTTGTGCAAATAGCTGCGGAGAGAGAGACTTGGACAATGAATTCTTAGAAACATCTGAAGGGAGAGCTCTCTGGATCTGTGTGTTATAAGCTCCAGGAGAATGAACCAGCTTGTGTGAAAATGTGCTGGGCTGGTTCAGGACAGATTAGCAATGCCCATTTGTAACACGGCCCTGAAAATGGTGTGCTTTCTGTTAAAGTGGCATGGAAAGTGTGCACTTGAGATGTGAAACAGAAATTTAAAAAACACCAAAAACATTTCGGTAGTTTCTAGAGCTATTGTTACTTCTCTTAGCTTTGGTTCCTTTCAGGCTTGGAAAGGAATGGCCTCCTTGTATCTTTGTTAAGTCTCAACTATGACTGAACTCAGGATAGGGGGTGATGAGTGGGACATTAGTCTGATGGACAAACAGTCCTGTGTGAGGGACCTGCTGGGCTTGGGGGCACCACTGAAGGGCACAAACTGTATGCGAGATCAGGAGCATTATTGTTCTCTCCCTGTTAGACGTGGGTGTGCAAGCTGTGGGGTTCAGAACTCTGAAGCTGCAGTAGGCTAAATATTTAGATGTCTAGTCGGTCTGTGGCAACCAAACATGACCTAAACGAAAGTCCCTGTTAAATTTTTCCAATGGTTTAATTAAATGCATTAATTCTAAAGTAATGGAGCATTCACTGATTAGGAAAAATAATTTTGGCTATCACTTCTATACAATGAGAATTTCCATAGAGCACAGCAGTTGAGTAATTCCTTTCCCTCTTTCTTTTCAGGGTGGAGAGGTGCATGATGGCTCTGAACTGATTGGTCCTGTTGAGCCTCTGTCCGACTCTCTGACTGACAACCTGTCTGACTGCAGCTCTGAAGGTTTGCTTCCTCTTCTCACACACTCTCATAGCATGATCTGTTTTAAAGCAGCTCACAGATGACAAGTGCCATATTTCTTCATGGAGCATTGGCCTCCAGTTTCTGTTTGACTGGTGTGGCAGAAATGCTGGAGCTGAGATTGGCAAGAGAGAAGTTGGGCTCAGCAGAGCTGTTTGCACTTCTGGAAGTTTGCTTCTAAAGGTGTACATGCTGACTTGGATACCACGTGTAGAGTAATTTTAGTGGCACTTTTAGTGGCAATTAACCTGCACTAAATAATAGTATAGCTGTAAGGAAGGGTCAGTCACCCCAAATAAATACTATACTAGAGCTTCCTGCCTGCCTCTAGGCTGAGTCAGCTTAAGCATTTCTGTGTACCATCTAATCCTTTAGATATTTATGTATTTCTGAGTTATGCTTAGTCCTTGTTATTTCTGGGAAATTCTACTCCAGCCCCAAAGTTTTCCTTTGGAATTGTTTAGCACTCATGTATAAATCCACATTTTTATACAAACACTTACTAAGCTTATTTGGGAAGGGATCTGATCTTTCTGGTATAGAATTTGCTTTGATAAATCAATGCTTGCATAACAAGAAATGGTTTTGTCTTCTAACAGTGGTTGGTTAATTTTTTTTTCTTGAGGTTGTATGACTTGTCACTGGGATCTCTCAATGTCAATAACTTTGGGCTCAGTTGTGCAATATATTCTACATGGGAAGTGACTTGGATTTTATTTTGTAGTACTTTCTATGACGTTAATGAACTAATGTCCCTGTAATATTTTGTTCTGTGAAGGGAAAGGTATAGAGCTGTTTAGTTGAAGAGGGCAGTTATGATAAATCGCACTAACTAGTTTTAAAGGGTTTTAATGATTTCTGTGAAATATAACATTTGAGATTCTGACAATGCACTCACTTTACACTGTGCCTTATGAAATAAAGAGTGCTTCTAAAGATGCTTAATGTGAACGTTTCTATTCATTATTCACAAGGGCCTCATTTTTAGCAGAAGAAAACCACTTCCTTTATGTCAGATAAAATACTGAAAAGAAAAAAATGCTGTAAAGTAGAAAAATTCTTTGATACCCTTCTGAATCGGCTGGAGGGCTTTTACGGGATACTTGGAACAACTATTAGCACAGGATTTGGAGATGCTGAATGTGACTTTTGTGGAGTTATATTTTCTAAAAACCTATGTGTCTTCCAGCTCATATCTTCTCATGTTTGAAAGGAGATTTTGGTGGGGGGGAGGCTATGGACAGAAGGAAACATCTGTCTTTAAAGCCTCTAGATGGCAGTGGCAATACTTGGCCTTGAGTCCTTTCCCTGCCTCTCCTCACGGCCTCCTGCCTGCATCTGATTTTTCCCAGTCTGATTATGGCAGTTAACTGTGGCTGGTTCACTGTGTTACTTTCTGTGGGCATCCAAGGGCCTCCATGTGGGCACAGCTCCTTCAGGCTGTTGTACTGAGAAGTAGCAAATCCATCCCTTGACAGGTGCTGCTGTTTTCTTTTAAGGGTGGGTTGTGTTTTCTCAGTTTTATTTGTTCAGACAAAGTTCATTTTGCAGAAGCTGTGCACATTAATGGTAGAAGATGCAAAGTGACAGTAGTAGAAATGTTTTCGTACGAAAATAAGCAACAATTATCTTGTTTGTAAAAGGAGTTTGGCAGTTCATGCTGTCATAGGAATCTACTTTTCAAGAGGCCAGGTTACCCAGGCTTTCTACCGATTTTTGGAAACTATGTTTACTTTTCAGATACCTGGTAAAATTGCACAAGGCAGAGGCAACAGAAATTTGTGTTCAATTTCAGTACCATTATTCTCATCTAATATTCCTGACAGTCACTTTGTGTTCTTCTCTGAGTACATAAGATGATGTTCGATGTCCAACTTTCTCTTCCTAAGTGTTTCTGTATCAATCACCTTACCAGATTCTTTAGAGAACTTCGTCAGGAAGTTAATTTTGTTTTTCATTCTCTTTTTTCCTCTCTCTTTCTGTTTTACGACGTACACATTATCTTCCCAGAAATAAGCCTGTGCACTTGAGATGCTTCCTACCCTAAAAGATGACCCCTGGAAACCCCATGACTGTTGTTGTGTGGTGCCAGCTCTGGGCTCTAAACCTGACCTAAAGAAAAGTTTATTAGCTCAGGCTCTGTGCCATGCTAGCTGTGTTCATATAGCTTTTGGTCCAGTTGGCTGCAAGACAAGAGCAAATGTGGTTTTGTTTGGCCTCTAGGGAGGGGAACTTGAGTCTGTGTGAAATCTGCTGTGTGGATGGGCTCTAATTCGTCTCATCTGGGTGGCCAGAACACCCTTCCAGAAACCCCAGCTTTTCCATTCATGCTTTCTCTCTGCACTCTTTGTCCGTCAATCAGATCTGTTTCCACCACCTGATACCTCTAAATGGTGTTTAATAAATACTCAGTCCTCCACCCCCAAATTTGATATTGCTGCCCCGAAACTGAGCAGGTGAATGGCCCACTATTACTACTCTAGTTAATGAATCCTCTGTCTTCCTCCAACTTTTCTGTTGTGAGTTTTCCTTCTTTCTTGCAGGATTGGGGGCAACACAGGCAGTTTTCTTCTCTGTATGAGCACTTCACTTTATGTCCCTTCCATGAGAAGATCAGGAGCATTGTCTTGTGTGCACCCTGTCCCTTCCTCTCAAGTAATCTAGTGTCATAAGTATCACTGTCCCTTGCTTTTCAGACAAAGAGTGGCTGATGATTTGTTCTCCTTCATGTCTTTTTCCTCTCACTCATGTTAAGGAACTGCTGGCTTTTAGAAAAGCACTATTTCTTCAGTGCCTTCTTACTCCTCTTCCATAAATTGTAAACTTCTGTAAGTGTACAGCTGCAAAATGTAAAAGAAAGTTTGAGTTAGTTGCCTTTGAGTCAGCTTCTGGCTGCTCTCACATACTTTTGAAAATAAGTCAGGACATGTTACCTGGAAATGTGGTTAAACTCTTCACTCTGACAATAATAAAGGAGAAAACAGACACCAGGTTTTAGCTTGGAATTTATTTTGTCTGTGCATGCAAACAGCTAAATGTCTCGACCTTGTTGCCTGTTTTATTGCCTCAGTGGGTACATGTGCCAAGGTGATAAAACAAACTGCTACTTGATATCCAGGTGGCACTGCCAGATTTGTGGCTTGCCCCATATGTCTCATGCAGGGTACTATTCTGGAACGATGTGTTTGAGACTGAAAGCTGGCTTTTTTTTTCCTTGGTGTGTAGCTCCCAGCTTTGAAAACTTTCCTGTGTTGAGTCTCCTTAGCCATAAATTGTCAGAGCAGAGAGAGATAGGGATTATAGTCTTGCTGCTGTTGAAATTAGGTACATTGGAGTGTGAGGTGTGAATAATCCCCCACCCAAGCAAGGACCTGTGTTTTCTTTTTAAATCTTGGAAGCAGTGAGAAATGGCAAACTTAATACCACTATCCCAATTTTAATGGTGTGTTAACAAATGGATATCTCTGATAGCCACTCGAAGAGCAGTTTCATATTATATACTTTTGTAGGAGGGTCATGCTTTTTTGTTCTGATGGCAAGGGAACTTGTAATCTGTTGTACACATGGATGCCAGAAGCATTTTTGTCATTCTTGTCCTTTTCAGTTCGAAAGGATTTAAGTGGGCTTGATGACGTGACACTTACGAGCCAATTGGAATGTGGAGGTGAGATCTAGAAGTTGTTTCCATTACATTTGTGGAAATTAAATCATTAGAAAATCATAATTGAGTGGATGCCTTTTGTAGATGATAATCCTTATGGAATGAAATGATATATATGTAAAATACCTTTGTTGCCATTTATTCCCAAATAACCATGAAAAGTTCTATGGTTTAGTTACTGAAGGTCAGCTTGCAGTAAGGGTATAGTGACTTATGGCAAATGTAAAATAAAATATGCTAACTCTGATTTGAGCGATGAAAGAGGTGTTAAGTAATTTATTTTACCATGTGTTAGCAATGAAAGAAGATTATGTGTGTTACATGTGAACTGAGTGCTGCATGATACATAAGCTGACAGTAACTCTATGTTAATTCAAACTCCTGATTTACTGTTTTGAGGATGCTTCATCTTACTGATTTAAAATAGTATGTTGGGATTTCTTGCAACAGTAATTTGGCTCCTGCTGGTTAACTTTCCTAATAGCACTCACACAGAAAGGTTTAGTTTTGTAATTTCCTGGAGCCCCATGGTGGAGCTGCTTTGAAAGTTTAAGTTGGGTGTTAGATGTTGGCCTTTTCATTCCCAGTACTGAAATGAAGACCAGGGTTGTTCTGCAGTTTGCAGTTAATTTTTAAAAATATGTTTCTATAGATACTAAAATTTTTTAAAGACGGCATTGCAATCAGGGAGTTTCTGTGGGCATTCTGAGGAAACCGTGTAAGTGAAAAGAGCTGAGTCTTTGAATGGGATAAAGAATTTTGAAGGCTTCTAAGGTATATGAGAAATCTAGAGTAATGGGTGTCTTTCTGACTTCCAGGCTTCTCCAGTGACAGCGACCTGATCTCTCTGACAGTTGATGTAGATTCTCTTGCCGAGTTAGATGATGGAATGGCATCCAACCAAAGTTCTCCCAGTAGAGCTGCTGGCCTTTGTCTTACTTCTGAACCCCCAGTACAAAGCACACTGGCACCTGAGCAGGAGTGGAGCAAACCCGAAGGAGAAAAGGAAAGCCAGGGTTTGTTTACTGGAAGCTTAAAACCCAAGCCAGGCAAACAAGATTACTTGGAGAAAGCAGGCGAGTTAATAAAACTGGCTTTGAAGAAGGAGGAGGAGGAAGATTATGAAACTGCCTTAAGCTTTTATAGGAAGGGAGTCGATCTGCTTCTGGAAGGTGTTCAAGGTATGGATCTGATGTTTGTCTATGTTTGTCTTCTCTTTGGTTATGTGTGTTTGTTTATGGCATTTCCATGGTAAACATCAGCTTACTGTGTTGCAAAGAAGTGACAGGAAATTCAGAATACGCGTGCTTGGCTTTCATGTACTTGATGGCTGTGTGCATGTGAGAGAGAGAGAAATCTTTCTCTCTAAGGCTGGATGATAATTCAGGGTCTCATCTTCCAAGTGCCCAGTATCTCCTCTGTTAAAATTGCAGCACAACCTTCAACTTGGAGGTAAGTAGCAAAGTGCTCCACTTTTGCCTCTTTCCTTTTTATTGCCTAGGCATTAATTAATATGTGGTACTTGCAGCACTGTTGAAACATTATTTAATTTACATGGTTAAGTGAGGATTAATTATCCCCATTTTACGCATGGGGAGAGGCAGACTCAGGTTAACTTCCCAATCACAACAGGATTAGAACTGCTCCTGTCTCACAGCCTCCTTCTTCTTCCACTAAACTATTCTTTTCTAGCTAAAGGATGCATAGAAACTTACATGCTTGCATTGTTAGAAGAGCACAGGTGTTTTTTTCTTTTACAAAAGACTTTAGTCTATCAATATATGTCTGCAAAAGCTGTTGTTAATAGACTGGATACTACTACATGCAAATTTCTACCTCCTTGCACCTTGTCAGTAAGGGAGAAAATTTTTTCCCATCTCTAGTTCTTAAGAATCTCGAGTGATAACCTCATATATTTGCATTTAGTCCAACAGTGTCTTAAAACTATGAAGTACAGGGAAAGATTTGTTCTTTACTGGAGTGAATTCAGGGTCTGTGTATTGTGCTTCTGTCCCACACAGATCAAATGAGTGAGATTAGAATTGTGCCTTTGTTTGACAGCATACAGCACAGGTGCATTCTGCTGCTCCAGATCTGGACTTAGACATGAATGTACCAAACACACACAAGCAGAAGCCTTTACTGTATCCCGGTGGGATGCACAGCAGTGGTCCAGACCTTTCTGAACAGTTCTAGCAATGGAAGTTACCTGCTGAGCTGATTTAATGGGGCCTGGCAAAAAAATAATGGGTAGGTTACTGATGAGAACTAGAGGTGTGGGCCAAGATATGTGCATAGCCTTTGCTTAAAATGTCTTACCCTTTTTGGCCAAAGTAAATCCACCTCTTTTCAAGTCTTAGTGATGTCAGTAGGGTTGCTGCTTTGCTGCTTGTTGTGGCTTTTCAATAGCATCCTACCTTTCCTTGCCTGTGTTGTCAAAATGTTTTTCATTCTTAGTGTTGAATATGCTGGCAATCCTTCTGTTGGAGAGCCCAGCTATTCTTTCTTTGCTAGTACACTTTTTCATAGAGCTGTGGGCCATTCTGTTATGATCTTCTGAAGGATATCCTATTTTGTCATAAACACTTCTGTCTGCCAACCATGATGCAAGGCTGCCATGATGCTGTTTTGAACTGACAGTTCAAACTTCAACTTCAAAAGCTTTCTTTATTAAACAGTTTCAAACTGTTAGGGCATGAAAACAAGTCAGTCTATTGCACATCAGTTTTGCTGTGGTAATTATTGTGTATACTTGAGTTGTGGCAGTGGTTAAACATGTTGGCTTTGAATTCGTGGTAGTCCTTAGGGTGATACGTTTGCTTTAAAGTTGTGAAAGACTTTTATTGCATGTAGGTGACTTGCTTAACTCATGCATATGAACTTGTTAAACCAGAGGGGGTTGAACTTGTTACTTATATTTGCCAGAATTTTCTCCAATGATTTTTTTCTTTTTTGCTGTTGACTAGCCACTCTTCCAGCCGCCTCAGATAACTGGTAATCCTTTCCTCTCACCCACTTATCCCTGCTTTTCAGGGTAGGAAGAAATTCAAGGAATCTTAGAAAAGCGTGATGTTCTGCCTGGATTTTTTGATGCCAGTCAGTACAGTGGGAGTCACTAATAAATTTTTAGTGATGGTACTTGTGTGGTGTGTGTCAGTGTTTCTGACGGATAAAGAAACATGTAACCAGTACCAGCACCTTTTTCTTTGCAGTCCCTGACATTGCGTCTGTATAGCACACAAGAGGGAATAATGGGAATGAGTTGCATTTTAAGTGGTGTCTTACCCCTTGGGAACATAATTGTACACAGTGGGGTTCCTAGCAGTCAGTTCTTTTTTCATTTCTCTGTGTTTCCCTGCATGGCTGTGAAGGAATGTTCAGCCTGTGCTGGGCATTCACACTAGATTTGAGTAGATGCAGCTCATTTTGTGTCCCATTCTCCTTGAAGCTGCTGCAAGCTGGCAAGGAGACACTGATGCCCTCTTTATGATGACAGGGGTGGTCTAAATGCGTCCCTAAAAATATATGCTATCTCAGGATTTATGAGTACAGTTAAAAAAGCCCAAAAAACCCCAACAAAACTTTTTAATGTAGCTACTTTGTGAAGGTAGTATGTTCAGCATTGATATGTGAACATTCAATGTTTGTTGCAGTAAAAAAACCACAAACCTTCAACCTAATCACTTCAGTTATTTAAACACCCCTGGTTATGTATTTCACGTGGACAATAACATACTCCTTTCAAAGATAAGGATGGTGCAATTATTACAAAATGCTTCTGCTCTTCTGCCACTGATTATTTTGCACCGATTTTGTCTAAAAAAGACTTTGTAACAGCTGAGAGTGAAACCCAGTGTTCATCGATACTTACACACGTGTGCAGTGCCATTGTCTCGGTGCAGAGCCACCGCAGAACGTTGCCTCTGGAACGGGCCGCAGGTGGCTTTTTCCCGGGAAAGCGGTAACACGGTAATACAGGCCGTGGCCACGAGGTGGCGGCAAGGAAACAGAAATTGCCACCCGATACCTGGAATCGGGCGATGATACCAGCGCACGGAGATGGAGGAAGGAATGCCACCCATCCTCTGTGCTTCAGACTTGGGATGTGAATCAGTCCACTGCCTCAGGTGTGATGCCTCTGTGAGCTGCTTGGGTGTATCTGAAGGGTGAGGCTGTGTCTGGTACCAGTCACTCCTCTGGGCTCAGCACAAGATCTGCTGCTCAAGGCTGCCTCATCAAAACCTCGTACCAGCAAGTTCAGTGCTGCGAGTTTAGAGACCTGTGCTGGTTAGTTCAAAGCAGGTGGCTTCCCTAAAGGCAGTTGAGCACACTTGAGTCTGTTATATTCCTGACGACTTTCCAGCTCTCTGAGCTGCTGGCACTAGTGCTGGGCGAGGCAGGTGTCATGTGTTTGAGAAATGGCCATCTTGACTTTGTTTTCAGCTGTGTGCACATGCTCTCAGATGTACAGTGGTGTTAATTATTCTGGGCAAGGTGCATATGTATTTTCTTTTGCTAGTCTCTTGCAGAGTTTAGTACTGAATCGTTTCATGTGTTATTCATAGTCCTGCCAAGAGACTCAATTTGTATCCCTTGGGGAATGACTGCTGCCTGCGTGCTCAGAGACCGGTGTATACCTTGGACTCTGGGCATCTGCATGTTATACATGTTTGGCCTACTTCTGCTCCATACATGTGATTAACATAAAGCATTTGTTAGCAGGAAGAAGAATGAAATCTTGGACTGGCAGTACAGCCCTTGAACTGCATCTCTTGTGCCTTCCCGTGTTATTTATACCAGAGCTGCATTGCTTCCAGTGATGGGGAGTAGCTGCCATAATTTCCTTTTTCTTCTGAATATGTACCAATTCTGCTGCTCCTCTTGTCTTTTCTGGGCATTGCTGCATGCAGGGCTTTGAAGCTTTTGGGAGACAGGTCTGTAAGGGTTGTGTAGGATGGTTCAACAATTCTCCAGGAGCTGAAACCTTCTAGAATTCAAGCTTTCTGCCTTTTTAAGCATACCAAGTATGCTAACTGATAGAAACTTTGGCTCACAATTATAGCTGTTCCTTTGTTTCGTTAGCATGTCAGAGCACTTTGAGGTCAGTGCATTGCTTCAGGCCCAGTGATGGAAAAAAATGCACTAATCAATAGCAAGCCACCAACTTCTAGCTGGAAGTTAACTCTGTTTTATGCAAAGTAGTGCATTCCCTGACTTTGGTATAGGGCATAGTTTATGTTAGCAACAAACAGATCACGAGGCTGAAATTATGGAGAGTTTTTTGCAATAAAGAAGGGAGTCCTGTTCCTATAAACTGCTCTTCTTTTTACAACTCCAGCCATTCTTTAGTTATTTCCGTTATGGATCTGGGCAGTCTGAGGTGTGCGATAAACAGAGTTAACATTGTTGCATATTGCTGGGTTTCAATAACTTCAGGCATGTGAAGAAGCAAGAATGCTCCACGACATGGCCAGCCTAATTCATGCAGAAAAGTACAGGAGCTCTTCCATATGGTTTAGAAACCAAATGTGTTCATTGCTGGTCTGTCCATGTTGCAAGTTAACATCTGAAGGGAGATGATCCATGTACTCTGTCGGAGTCTTGGGATGTTTATTTTCACATGTGTAGCAGCTGTGGCTGGGCAGAATGAATATTGATTTAGTTTAGGCAGCATGAACCTTGTTGCATGAAGTATGTGATGCCTCTGGAGTGTCAGCAGCCACAAGCTGTTTTCAGGTATCTCTGTTTTGTGTTAGGGATCTACAAGTTCTGAATAAGCTGCCGGTGTCTTTGAAAGCTGCCTGTGAATGTCAGTTTTGCACTGCTCTGTGCTATTTTAATGTTTATCTAGTAAACAGAGCTGGAACAAAAATTACACAAATTACTGGAACCTTGCTAAAATGACTTTGACTTTTAACCCAAAAATGCATATACAATGAAATGCTGGGAATACTTTGGACAACTAGATGATATTTTTGGATATACTGAAAACAAACCAACTTGTGTCTAATTACTGGGATTATGATGGGCTATGATTTGAACTTGTGTTGGAGCCAGGGATGCAAACAGGAGCATGCTTGACAGAATGCCAAGAAGACAGTACTTTATGAAAAGGGAAACAGCCATGGCACTCCACCAGCGCGTTTCTGGCTTCCTTTGCTTGTTTGTTGAATGGCACTTATGAAGACAACTTCTGTTACCACACAGTAGCTATTTTAAATTCCTTTCACTTGTTAAGTCCTCTGAGTAGTGTTCCTCAGTGATGTTAACAGTTTCTGAGCTATCCAGCAGATGTGTCTGGTTGTGGCAATGTCTTTAAGGAAACAACAGACGTGTTTTCTGAGAAGATGAATAGGGATGTGAGCTGATGTCTGCAGGGAAACCCTGAGAGTTGTGCTGCACTCCACAGGGAAAGGTTGGTGATGGGGTGACTGATGGAACTGTAATTCTCCCCACCCTGATCTTAGGCTTCTGTGTTCCTATGCTGTATCATCACTCAACATGTTTGCTGTTGTAGTTTTATACTTCCACTGAAGCTGGAACCAGTCAAGGCAAAAACTTCCTGCCCTGGTTCCTACCAAAGGAGCTGAAAACCATTTCTGTTTCCTGCTATTGGACTCTGAGGATGCTGTAGGACTGTTCGGGCTGAGCTTTCTGAACAATGATACAAAGTGCTCCCTCTCTCCTAGTCTGTCATACAACCTTAAAATCACAGCTGCTGCTTCAGAAGAAAAGTTTGTGAGAGGACTTGTCTGTTGATAAGCAGCTGGATTAAGAATGGATGTTGGAAATACTTTGGTTGCTTTAAAAAAAAAGCCATATCTCACTGTGCTGCCAGTGATGCTGAAACACATGCTAGTATGGACTATGAACTGTTAATAATTGGAATGTGTTGTCTTCCAAGCCCATTGCAGACCATACAGAGCTTCAGAGCAGATTAGTGCTGTAGGATCCATCACTGTGCAGTAGATACTGGATGGACCACCCTGAGTGATGTCATTCCCTGCGTGAAAGTGCTGGGTTTAGACACCTCGTTGTGGCAAAGCAGTAAAATACAGCGTTTGCCAGTAGAGTTTGGTTAATATATATAGTTAATGCCAGAAGCTGGTTACTGTATAAATACAGCCAGACTCAGCTATGTAAAGGGACACTCAAGGCAAAGTTCCATTTAAACTGCAAGACCTCTCTGCAGCAGGAGGCTGATAAAGGTCTGAGGTTTAGTATATGCTGCACAGCTTACAGCATTGCCATACACGTGAAAGTGAATTGTAGCAATACCTGCAAACCAGCATGTGGGGTGTGTTGCAGAGATGACTCTGAATGTGGTTACTTAGCATGTGGCTGTTAAAGAATTGATAAATAGGTGACCAGGAGAGCCTTAGAAATCTCTTTTTTCTTCCCTCTTGGGACACAGCTAGTTGCGTTGACTTGGTGGTGTTCTGACCTTTCCAAGATTTAAGTCTTTTCTCATAGCAGTTCCTTGCCAGGTTGCTGCCTGTGCCTGGCATCTTTGACAGACATCTCTTCCAACCTGCACTGCCTTTTATCTCAGCTGTTGTTAGCCACAACTCTTAGCTGCAAAGTGCAGGAATCTTTCTGTGACTGTAGCTGTGTGGGGTTTCTGCCTCCCATCAGAAGACCCAGTAGGGCTGCCACACTTCTTGCGGCACGCAGGGTAGACAGGGCAGACTGATCCAGGTTACAGTGCCGCTTCTGTCCGCAGGTGAGAAATTTGAAGTCTCTGGCTGCAGAATTCAATGCCTCAGGCTCTGTAGGTGAATTGAGGCAAATTACTAGCTGGAATAGAAAAATTGCATAGATAGGTTTAAGGGCATGATGCTGCATGATAATCAGTGCTCTGATTCTCTCCCAAATAGTTCTTGAATGTACAGCTTCTCTCTTTTCACATCCTCCTTTTCTCTTTTCCTGTCCTCTTTCCCTCTTAACTCTTCCAGTATCTTAAAATAGCCTCTTTAGCTTCAGAGCTGTGTAGAAGGACTAGCATAGGTTTGATCTCTACAAGGCCTGCCGCTGGCTCTTCTGTTTTAGAGATTTTTGTGATTGCTCAGGGAAAAATACCATTTCCCATAGTAGTATATAAAAGTACATATGAATTGCATTTAATACATAAATATGAGTAGTATTAGACTGCCAGGATTTATGAATTTCATACTTGGGATTTTTTATCTGCCTTTTTCTTTTTTTTCCCCTGCAGTACTTTACTTCAAACTGTTCTTACTTGAAGGGGTAGGTGTCTGTGTGCTCGGGTTCCCTCTGCTCTGAAGCAAGGGATGTTTGTGGATGCTAATTCTAATTTGAACTTGTCCTTTTAGTTAAGAAGGAGGAGTGCAGAGAACTTGGAAATTTCCTCTCTCCTGTGGTGGCAGCCTGTCTAACTTTCTTTGCTCTGACTGTGAGTGCTCTTGCCCTGTTCCCATGGTGCTTGTGTTGGAGGACCTCCTGCTGCTGTCACCATTTTGTTTCCTCCTCTGGGCTAGAATGCCACTGCTTGTCCTTCTGTCTTGAAACACTCAGTGGGTTTATTCCCTTCTTAAGTAGTTCAACAGAAGAATGTTCAAGAATATTTGTCACATTAAGTCTTATTTTGGTGAAATGCCTTACAGTTAAGACTACAAGTTTTAGCAGATAAATGGGGAGTTAAGCTTTTTGTCCCTGAACTGCTGGGTGCTATGTGACCATTCATTTTATTGTTTTCCAGGTAGTCACACATGCACATGAAAAGCTACCACCACCTTGTGGATTTAACATGAGAGTTTCTCTAGAAGCAGATGTTTGTTGGTTAGCATTTCTGGCAAGTTACGTTTCTTATCTTCAGTGTTATTGACTCCTGCTTTACTGGTCACTCAAACACATTTCACCCACACCGTTCTGCTGTGTAATCTTAACTTTGGCAAATATGCCATTTTTTTTTTTCCCCCCCCAGGGAGATGTTTACCTAGACATTTACATGACTGGTGTGTAACCATAGGTTTTCTACAAGATGCAGAACTGGCAACTTCACAGGAAATGTAGATCTGTAAGGGTCTCAGGCAACCTGCAGTGAAGATAATGTATGTAACATATGGACATAATAGTTATCAGCACACTGGAAAGTTGGAAGAAGAATTTGTAGGTGGTCACTCACTGTCACAAATTTGTGCTTTAGTATGAAAGGTTTAACTTTTAAGTGGCTTTTCTTCTTGGTTGGTAGAGTACAGTACCATCCTGAATCTCAGAACAGCAAGAAAGAATGGTTCTGATAAATGTGTTGCATCTTAATAAATTTCTACTCTCTCAAAATATTAAAAAAAAAAGAAAGAGAAAAAAATCACCTCAAGCTGTTTCATCATAATGGGCTTAACCTTTGTCTTATTTTTTAATATTTACAGTTTTTTTCAGCTGCAGAATTTGATCAGCACCTCAAAGAAACTTGTCGTTAATATAATGTGTAGCATACTGGAGCTGATGAGGTAGTGGGCTTATTTCACAATTCCAAACCCCCACCTGCTGCTAAAATCTATAGCTCTTTCCTTGATGCTGCAGTATCCGTCTACCCCAGCACCTGCCACATTTCACTTAAGTAATTGTTTGAAAATTAAAGGTTACCCACCCTCCTGTGAAAGTTGGTGGAGACTCGTTCCAAAATCAGCAGCTTTTCCCCTTCCTGAAATAAATTTGGGGGTTATAAAACTGTATCCAAAGTCATCACAAACCTGTGCTGGATTATGAGTCGCATTGTCACTTACGGTGTGCCTGAGCTTTTGTTTGGCTAATATGGACAAAGGAGTCTGCTTCACATGATGTAAGAAGTGTTTGCCCTAAGAAGAACAGAGGTCCTCTTGAACCAATTAGGCAAAAATAACAGCTGGGCTACCCACTAATAAGGAAGGTGCTGCTAAACCTCTTTTCATTGTGAGAAGAAATAAATCTTTTAAGGCTTACTCCCTTGCATTTTTATAGAGAGCAATTCTTTGAAAAATCCAGCAATCCAGCTGGGTGATATGTGCAGGAAGACTGTGAAGAAGATAAAGAAACTTTTAAAAATAAAAAATGGTATTATAGCTGTTAGATTTGGCAATTATAAATGTTTCATTGAAGATTTCAGTATTTAGAGAAAGTTTTACTGTTTAAATTGTTAAGAACGTGGAGTTTGGGGCTGGCACAACAGGCAGTCTCGCACAAGTTCCTTGTAGCTTGTTCTGCAAGAGGACATTCCTTCCTGGAGCAAATCTCTTCTTTAAAGGAAGGAAATGTTTAAACTATGTCAAAGGAAGGCAGCCCACATATATTTTTAGTAAGTCTGAGAGAAAAGCAGGAAGACGAGGTCACAGAGGATTGGGACAGGTAATGCTAACTTTATGGCCTTATATTTTCTGTGAAAATGTCCCCATCCTGGCTGAGCACCTACTTTGGTAGGGAGTGCACCCATGTTGCCGTGGCAGATTAACTCTTCCTGAGGAGAACCTCTTAGTGCCTTAAGGGGGATGATTTGGAACTGGTCAGGCACAAAGAAAGGAAGGAATATCTAGAATTCCAGGGTGGGTGCCACATATTGTGATTTACTGATTATTTTCAATTTTTTTTGTGTATGTTAGTGGCAAGTGATAACTAGAGGTCTCTTTATCATCCAGAGAGAAACACATCTTCCCCGTGACTTCATCCTGGATCTGTGGAGGAGAATAGTTATGGACCAGGGCAAGTTTGACAGCACTTCTGTGCATCTCAGATGTGTTCTCTTGGTAGTATCCCAGATTATTTGGGGAAGAAGGACAGATTTTTTTCCATACCCTTTACTGACCAATTTTTTTTTTTTGTCTAAGTTTATTGAATGTGGCCCCCTTTCAATAGCTTTTTGCTGTTACTACCTAACATAAGTAATTTTCCTGTATGATAGAATTACAGAAGGTTTGAGGTGTGAATAAGCAATTAACTGAGCTGAACAGTTCAGCGTTGAGTTAGCTGATCTCTCAAAGGTGTGTCCTCTTCTGAGGTACTATGAAATGTGAGTGAAGACTTTCTGAGCAGAAGACAAACAAAAATATTGCTAGTTTTCCAGGTGCCATTGCTGTACATTGTGGAAGTGCTGCTTCTTTGTGTTTTTCATTCAAATCAGTGCACTGTGGACAAACAATCAGACAAGTCACAGAAGAACTCAATGGCGCAATTATTCCAATATTTGTGGTTTTCTTCTATCAAACACTGAAAACAATTGGAATGTTGTTAGGACTGTCTGTCTCTGTAAATATATTGTAGCTGAGCTGTCTTTAGAAATATAAATTAATGAACAAATTTTAAATCATTGGCTGCCGTCCTAATGTCCTGGCTTACTGTTACTTTGGTCAGTGGGTGGCCTGGTCAGCCTTTCCAAAGCCAATTTTCATGTTAAGATATTTTTATTTCTTTGAAATAGGCAAAGCCTTTGGAAAATGAGCCTGCTTGTGCTTGTGTGTGTGGATGAAGGCTTCTATGTGCAACAAAGTAGCTGTAGAGTTTTTATATTCTGTTTGCAGTAATAGTAAACAGAGCATCTAAAATAACCACTTGCACATTGCAACAAACACATCATCATTTGCTTAAAAAGAGTTATAATTACAGTTGACGAAGCATGGACACCATAAAAAATGCATTAGTTTGGCTTGACACATTAATTACCTGTTTTTGCAGATGTTTTTATATATTGTTGTGTGAACAGTTTACAAAATAATTACAGGAAAGTCATATGGAAAATAAACTAAGTGGGTGGTTTCTCGCCTTAATATTTTCATTCATGTGAATCTGTGTGAGGCACAGCTGCTCTGTAGCAAATGCAGAGGGAGAGAGAGAGAGAGACGGGGAATCTTGAGGGGTTTTTATTCTAAGGTCTCTATGATCAGCCTTGCTGCACTTTTATATCTTGCTTTAGCACTGTAGTTTTTAAAAGTGTAAAATGACATTGCCGATTTAATCCCAGTGATCAGGAGGGGGGAGAAGCTTTGATCCTGATCAGATGAAACATAAATCTTCTAGTATCTAGGAAAATAAATGAAAAATCAATATTATTTTAAGCAGGATGATCTTTTATGAGCAGTTGTAAAGATTCATCAAAGGCTTTGACATAGTTTAAACATTTCCTGTTTGCTGCCATTTAAAGAAAAATGCCTTTCAAGTTTAAATTGTAATTAGAGAGTCTTTAGAGAATTAGAGAATCTCTTTAGATTATTGTGGGCTAACCACAGAATGAAAATAGGAGCTCAATATGCTCACACAATAATTAAATCAAAAGTTCTTAACTAGGAATAAATGATTATTCCTAATTTATTATAAAATAAAATCAATGCTTTTGAAAATATGCGTTTTGCTTAACTAAAACCAGTATTTCATGGCAAAATGTAACATTGCATGAAAAAAATGCATGAAGTCTGAATCACAGCTTTGACATCTGTCAGATATAAGGATTTGTTCTAGTACTGTGTTTTAGTGATTTATTTGGTTTTAAGTGAACAGTTCTATGACCTCAAATTTGGCATAAATGCTGAAGATTATTTTTAGCTTAATGGGGTCTTTATGTTACTCTCTGTGTTTGAGGCTTTTTAAGTAGCATTTATTTGTTTATTAAATTTATATCCTGTATTTATTTACAGATTTTTGTGAGATATTGGCTGTTTAAATGGGAATTTGTATTACAATGTAGTTTTTGACATTTTCTTGGTTAAACTAATGCAAAAAAATAAAAAGCCAAAATCCTATTTCCATAAACCTAATTCTCAATCATCCACCTGTTAAAGTATTCAGAGACTGAACTGTTAATGATCTTATCCACAAATATGATGCAAGAACTTGTTGAATAAATATTGTTGTGTGGGTCCACACCCTTTTTTGTGGCTGAAGATTTTAATGAGGGAACAGTTTGCAAAGGTTATTTAACAAATTAGTCGGCAAGGAAAAGTAGAAGGAAAACTGAAATTAATGTCTTGTGAAAGTAGGGAGAACAAAGACAGCTCTAAGGGGACATCCTAGCTGGTTTGCGTTAATTACTGTAAAATTACTGAAGCATTGGAAAAAAGCAATAAACATCCAAACTAAATACACATAACTAACAATTAAGCAGTAAGCTTGACTTTTATGATAGCCTTAGACACTAACCTAGCAGTTTTCTACCAGCCTGCTTGAAGGAAATGCTGGCTGAGGAGTTTTTTGTTGCTGTGCAGATGTCTTGTTTTCCCTGAGCGGCTGCCACTTGGTGTGTCTGAGAGAACGTGGGTGCTCACCAGTGCATCAGCACGAGGAAGTTTCATGGTCCTTTAACACTACGTGCAGAGATGAAAGCAAGAGAGTTAGTCGTGTTCTAGGAAATTGCAACACACACTTATAAAAAAAAAAATACTGTGTGTTTACTCTCTTTTGATAATGCCAACTTCACGTTCAAAGAGTTAAGTGATTTTTTTTTTTTTTTTTTTTGTCCTAGATGAGTGTAAGACGGGCGGTCTCATCAAGGGAACCTTTTACCAAGATTCCCCTAGGTCTTTAGAAAGAGAGAAATTACTGAGATATTGATATATATCCATAATATTGTATGCTGAAAGTGCACTGAATTTCTGACTGTCCCAAACCAAGTGTAGACAAAGGTTTTTGCAGAGCAGTCTGCATCTATATCCAGGGAGGTGACAATCACTTTTCCCTCCTGCTCTGAGGTGGATATTGACATTTACAAGAGATCACTTACCACAGAACTTGGAGTAGACCCAAAGTCTCTTCTGCTTACTCTTGATGGAGTCTGGGTGTGATGGTTCTGTGTGTTTAGGTAGTCTGTAGTTGTCATATGAAAGGGAGTCTTTATTTTATAACAATCCACCTTAACCCCTACCTTTAATTCTGCCCTTGAAAATCTCACAATGTCTTACACATTGCCACAATTGCCCCCTGAAAATCTCTCGCAGTAATTTCTGAATGCAAGCATTCACACAGTAAGTTCTCTGTCAGAAATTCCATAATAAGCTTGCTCTTTTTTATGAGACTCATTCTTGATAACACACAATAATCCTGTTTTTTTTCTTATCAGTTACAAAGTTTCTGGTTGAACTCCTTCAAGGTTACACTCGGATTCCTTTCATGGCCCCTTGATCAGTGTCTTACAAGTGCCAGTCTTCGTTATTCTCTCTTATCTGCCATTGGTTGGGCTTTGTGTATTTGTGTGTTTAATTTATTGCCTCTCCTGCTCCTTGCCTTGTCTTTCATGTGCGGTAGCTGTTGGGCAGATACCCTTGCAGTTCCTTGCCCTGTTTGAGCATTGGTTTGAGAGGTGCTGGCTTGCACCTGGCAGTGCAGAGCCCATCACAGTCAAGGCTTTGTTTCTGCAAGTCTTGGATGGCCTCAGTTAGGGCTGGGAGAGACTGTCAGGGCCATATAAAGTCTCTGCTGTCCCTCAGTCTTCTTCTGGGACAGCTGTCTCTATCCTTTTTTCAGCACAGTAATCTCATTTCTCTGTTACAACAATTGTGTCTCACAGTCTCTTATCTGTGCTTGGCAGTTGACTGGTTGGGTGTTGCCATCACAAATCGAGTCTGTTACAGCAATATATCACTCAGGATGTGAATGCCTAGACATAAACTGAAAGCTTTAGAGTGAATAAGGAGTTTGTGTGGTGTCATGGGGTTCTCACCGAGAGTTTGGGTAGATTAGAAATAATACAGTGGTCGTTTAGCCATCTGGGAAGTGAAGTAGTTGGTGCAAGTGCTTGTTCCTTTCTTACCGTATTACCCCAAGCCAGGAGGCAAGGAATGTCTAGCATTGGAAAGATGTAAGCAGGAGTTTTTAGTGTCTCTTCTTTTGCCTTCTTGCTTTTAATAGCATTTCTAGACTTCATGCATAATTAGAAGAGTCCATACTGGAAACCTGAGGAAAAAATAAGTTTGTTGTTCTGTTGTAAACATATTATACTGTCTTTCCTAATTGATTTTGCTTTTTGGAATACAGCATTTGGATCAGTGGTTTTTTTCAGTTCTTACTTATGTTACCATAGGAACATGTACCAAATCACAGAAGTATTAGGAAAGGCCTTTTATTTACCTTAGTCTATAGCAAGGCTTAATTTGTTATTTTTGTGGAACTCTGGGATCATAGTACTGGATTTTTAGAGGATGCATATCTTTAGGTTTGATTATGAATAACCCAAAGGAAATCAAAAAGGTAGAATCAAAGTAGTCATGTGCTTTGATTACTTAGTACCTCTCTCTTTATAGAAAACATAACTTTTTTTTTCTCCATTGAGGTGAATCAAGTCCAACTCGTCGAGAAGCAGTGAAAAGGAAGACTGCAGAATACCTTATGCGTGCTGAAAAAATTTCCAGTCTCTACCACAAAACCTCTGAAGATGCATCTGTTTCTATGGTAGGCTTTAATTTATTTTTTCTGAACCAGAATTTGGTATAATTAAGTAGCAAAGCATATTCAAGCTTAAGGTTCAAAAGCTATCTAGAATTTCTCTTTTGGGAGGCCTGAGGAGTATTTTGATGTTGTGTTTCTGTTAAGTTGCTGTTCTCTCTGATTCTTCATAATGTTATGAGAAGTGCTTGGTTTAATACAGGACTGCTTTTCACATGCATTCCTACTGCTCACAGTTGATGATGTAGATGTTTTTCATCATGCTGAAGAATCTAAAGGTAAAGCAAAAAACCACACTAGAATGTAAAATTTTATTTGACTTTTCCATGAGAATGTTGGTCGGTCCTGTAGGGAGTGAGAAACCTGTTGGTTTCTTTAGGCTAGCACTTAGTGATGTATCAGAAGTGAGTCAAGCACAGGGTAGAGGGGATCAGATTAATTTTCTACAGAACAAGTACTTAATAGAGCAAAGGTTCTTCCTGATTCTTTCAAATGTCTCTCTTGGATGTGGTTGTGGGATCAGCTCCTTCTTGATTTTTGAGAAGTTTCTGTGCTAATTCCCACTTTCTTGAGCAGAATACCCTTATCTGTACTTGTACAAAAGACAAACAAAGCTTGTTCTAAGATACCCTCAATAAATGTCTATACCTTGCCCTTCCTTCAACAGTTCCTTTGGGATTTTTGTTTTTGCTTTAGACTTTTACTGCGGTCATGCTAAACGGTGTTACCATCGATGACTGCCCTATTGCAGTAAGTATAAAAGCTACAAACTTCCTGACTCTGTAATATCAAGGGATAACAAAAGGGACAGAAGATTATTGCTTCTTATTTTGCACAGATCTAAAAATGCTTTAAGGAGGCAACTGCTGCAAAAATTGGAAGCCTTCTAAAAGCTGTCTATCTAATAAGTGAATTCAAAAAGCAAAGACACTGATTTTTTAAGGGTAGATTTTTTTCATGTTGAGAGCCCACAAGTACAATTTTGAGGATGTTCCAAATGGGATATATTTTGTGAGGCTTGGAGTCTTGCTGTTGCTATGAACTGTACTTTGAACAATTTAATATTTTGGACAGATACGAACTCCTACTAGGTATTCTTTCTTTGGGTCAAACACCCCTGAAAATGGGGAAGAAGCTATATTGAATGGAATCCTCAGTGTGTTTGGAAACTGAAGAACAAGAGAAAAAAAACCCACGAACAACCTATTTTTGCCTTTTATAAGTTTAAAAACTAACTGTGGTTGGGAAGGAGGAAGAAATAGGTTGCATTTTTCTATGTGAGCTTGAGAGGTAAAGTATTTCCTCTTTTATGCTGTACCGAATAAGACACATGCCTTCTTTGCAGAGCCAAAGAAAAGCAGATTTAATTGGAATAAGACAAGAAAAAAAAAGCAGAGAATAAAAAAACTTCTTCTGTGTTGAAACTCAAAATTGACAAATTATGGCAAATCTTGTTTTGTACCAAGTGTTGCACCTGGCTGATTCTCCTGTTTACAAAAAAAGGCCATGTTGCCATGATTTAGCCTTGTTCTTTTCCTAAGTTTGTACGTGTATTTTAATGTCCTTTATTTGCTGCTCTTCATAATGCATAAATTTTACTTTTGTCTTAGAGCTTCAGAATTTGCTGATATCAAGGGCAGTTGGTGCTTATGGGTCATGATGGTTGTGGTGAGGAACAGCTTTTCCTGACTTCATAGCTGAAAGTTGCCTGGGAGAAGGACTTATCTCCCAAAGTTATTGTAAAGGTAGTGGTAGCGACCACAAAGAATTGGCATGCTCTGGCTTAGTGTCTTAAGGAAAATGAGGAATGTGACTCTTCCCGCATGTTGGTTGCTGAGCAGACCTGAATTCTTGCACCTTAGTTACTGCACATAGTTTTTACTGCCCAAGATACTTTATATTGGAGTTTGCATTAATTATTCCACCCCACATGGACAGTGATAAGTGCCCTGAAACAACCTGCATCTATATACCGTGTGATTCTTGGGAAATACCAGTGGAAACTTTGTGTCCTTCTCATAGAGGCATTAAGTCCTTGGTGGGCAAGCTTGGAGCAGTGCCTGGGCCCCTGTCAGGACTGGCAGAGTGCAGTTTTGTTATGGGGAGCAGGGTTCAGTGCAGGGACTGTCCTGGGCATTGAGGGTGCTGAAACCATTTGCACCTTGGAGGAGGAGGTCTGGCTAGTAAGTGAGCGTGGGTATTTAAAGCAAAGTGTTCTAGTTCATGACCTGGTGTCACAGGGCAGAACTGCTTTGTTACCTGTGTCTGCTGTAGGTGGCTTTGTGTTTCCTACTGTGCCCTTAAATGGAGCAGTCATGGGGATCAGCATCAGAACTAGGCTGACCTGTCCTTCTTACAGATGGAATTTTACTTCCTTCTCCTCCAGCAGGCCAGAGAGCTGTCCAGCAAGGGAGGGGGTAAGCTCAGAAGTGCAGGTTCAGTTGTTGTCCTGCACTTCTCAGCCTGTCAGATCTCCCAAAGACTTGGGATGCCAGCCATGTGCTGAGCCACCTGCAGCAGTCTCAAAAGACTGTGCCCACTAAATGTGCCCCCAGCTACCCTTTTGCCATCTGAACAGCACGTGAAGGTAAAGCACGGAGGCTGGCTTTTCTCTGGGGCCTTGGGCAGGAGAAAGTGAGCCATTCTTTTATGGCTGGAAATGCCAGGCCCTTGCCTCTTTGAAGACCAGATTTCCCTAAAAAAGGCGAAAGTCTGGTATTTGAGAGCTGAGAAGCAAAATTGCCTTTGATGCCATGGAAACCAAATAAAGAACAACAGTACTTTGTGACTTTTCAGCAGTGTAGCTCTCAAGGATAGCATCCTTAGCAACCACCCTGCTGCTAGCAAGTGCAAGTGGTGAAGAGAGGAACACAAGAAGGTGGCGTCTGGAGAACCCTTGGCATTGTCAAAGAAAGGTTGTGGGTAGAGGGCTTAAAAGAAACATAGGGAGCTGACACAACTGTGACCTTGGGCTGGGAACTCATCTGAGTGTCTTGTAAACATTTGAGAAAAGCTTTGCTGTGACCCATAAGAGTAGGAGATGTGGAGACAGCTTGTGGAGCTTTTGAACACGTATTTGGACCTTCTAGAAAAACAAGCTGCAGCAAATGCTGTCCTTTTCTTTTTCCTTTGGTGCAGCACAGCAGCCTCAAGGACTGTCTCTTGGATGAGTGCTCCAGAGTGCTCTGTAAGAGCAGCACTGGGTCATCTTTCAGATTCTCAAGCTGCATTTTCTCCTCTGCCCCTTTATAAGTAGCATCTCTGAGGAGCCACCTCCAAGCCTGAGTGGGAGCTGCAGCCACAGCCTCTGAATCACACTGGATTGACCATCAGAAAGCTGCAGTCTCGTGTAGCTGTCAGGTGCCATGCACAGCACAGCTTCTTGAACAGGCTGTGGGGCCATTTTAACTTTGGTAGTTTTTCTAAAGCGTGTTTTCTCCCTCTTTGAAATTAGTTCTGATTCTGCTTATGCCGAACTTCATATATTCAGAGTTGTTTCTTTTTGCAACATTATGAAAGCTGTTGCCTTTTGAAATGTCAATTATTTTTGATTTTCAAAGCAATTTAGTAACAAGAGGTACATGCAAGCCTGATGCCCAAACAGAAGAAGCAGTCTTTGTGGTTTCCGTAAGATATCTTCCTAAAATTCTCATTAAATGTACATGAAAATTACATGAAGTATAAAGAAAATGCACTGCTGTAGTTCTGTGAGATATAAATTTAACATAAAATAAGAGATTCAGTCTCAACTTCTAGGATCACATCCAAGGTGTGTCCCAGCATCAGGAAAGGTGCATTCCCCAACTGGTGCTCACTGAGGGCCTTCTGAAGCACACTGTAGTTCTGTCTGGTTCAGATGCAGGCAGAAATCCAACCTGGTTTTCTCCTGGTGCAGAGAGAGGAAGGAGCCAGGATGTTTGCCAGACCAGGAGAACTGGAAGCACTGTCACACCCATGAGGCAGACACCAGTGTATCTGCATCAAAACAAGGCATCTCCTTTCTGCAAGTGGAGGTTCCGGCTATGCTACAGGTAGATAGTTACTGAAATTATCAGACTTAGACCTCTGAATTGCAAGGGGAGATTGCATTTTGATGTGCAGGTCTGCACTGGTGTTCATGAAAGTTCTCTTTTCTTATGCTGAGGATCTGTGGTGACTGATGTCAAAGGTGGCAGCATTAGCAGTTAAATGAGCAGAGCCTTCTGGGTGAGAGAATGAAGAGGTGAAAATAAAGATCAAATATTTAATTAGAGGGAAATCCTGGGAAAACAGCAGTTGTGCTGGGAAAGCTGTGAGAGACCAGCACAAGGGGCATCACTGCTTGAGCACATGGATTGCTTTGAGCAACCAAGGAAGGACCAGGACTCCACCATTCCTCATGTTTCACAGCATCCCAGGAAGTAGAGGGGTGCAAGGAACCCCCACAACAGATGCTGGGGTGCCCCAGCCTGAGATGTACACATGGTGTGGTTCTTGGGGTTGTCCTGTGCGAGGCCAGGAGCTGGATGTGCTGATCCTTGTGGGTCCCTTCCAACTCAGGATATTTTATGATTTCCCATCAAATGGTATTTGTGTCACTGGGCTGGGGATAGTGCTCTTGCCTTAAATGAAGTTAACCTGAGATGCCCTTTCTCTTACCTGACTGGTAGAGTACTTCTCTGTCTCCCTCTGCTCTTATAACTGCTGGCAGTGATGCCAAAGCTGAGGCAAGAGCTATGGCCATGTTCCTTGTGTAGCTTGCAAAACCAGAGCTTTCCAAAGGCAAGCAGTGGCCACAGGCTGCTGAATCCTTGCAGGAGCATCACAGTCAGCATCAGCCTTTTCTGCCTGAAATTTATACATGGTAACCAAAAGGTGATGGTGGGAGAGGAGCTGGTGATGCCTGTCCTCACTCAGATAAATCCAGAAATGCAGCTCAGAGGGTAGTCTGGAAATAGAGAGGGCCTGACCACAACAGAGAAGATCCTGGGGTACCTGAGCAGCATGCTGAGCATTTGGACAGGCTGCTGAAGGCCTTCTGCGGGCAGAGGTAGCCTGCCACTTTGTTCAGAATATTTATCTCATTTCTAAAGGCAAATGAAGCTTTTGATTTTTTTTGTTATTCTCCTTCCTGTATTTTTTTTGTTCCTCTCTTTTTTGGTGAGAGCAGGGGTTTTTAGTTATTTTTCTTATTGCTGCTTAGATGCTGAGCTTGGATTTTTACTCTATTCAGAGGAGCAGGCTGTTTCATAGAGTGCTTAATTGCTGTAGTTTTGGGAATTGTTCTGGGAATTTGGAGTTTGCTTACAGCCTGCTTCACAACAGAATGTGATGCCTCCCCATCATTGGGCTCTTCTATTAGACTTTGAAACAGTGAAACCAAAGTACTGTAAAGAGCAAAACTGATAAAAATGGAGAGCCTGCTGGGAGCTGTGGAGATGTGGATGTGATTGTAAATCCTTTTAAGGTAAGAAGTGACTGTAGAGCACATATATAAGAAACAGTGTGTGTACACAGTATTACCAACTGTGCCACCACTGGTCACATTTTAGAGGACCTAAAATACTTATACTGGGGGTTTTTGGCTCTTTGGACAGGATGGGTGCAGAAATCTGATTATATAGCATTGTTAGACAACTATTAACTTGTGTGGAGATGTATGAACTTAATTTATGGTTGAAATGTTATTCATAAGAGAAAATTTTAAAAGCGTGATTATTGAGGAGTGGTTATAAAATGTAATAGCAAGCAGATAGGAGTGAAAATCTTTTATAGTAGTCTAGAGGATTAGGAAATATTCTCTTCCTTTAAATGTATTCCTTAGAATGCTTTTGAAATCTTGTCATGAATAAACTGTGTTAGCACAACTCTTTGTTTCAAAGGAAGTATTTCATTATTGCAGAAAAATTGCAGACTCTCAAAATACTTTCAACAGCTCACTGGAATGTGGAACCGAAATTAGGTTTGGAGAAAAAAGTTCATGTAGAGTTTTCTTTTTTTGTTCTTCTTCCTGTTAAAGCCTTTAGTTTTGGATTATAGAATCTGGGCTGTTTTCTCTTAACTGCTGTTGGTACTCCTGCTTGGCAGGGTTTACGTGACAAAACAATTATCAGATCCAGACAAATAAATGAAGATAACTAATAAACTCCTAAACACTGAGCCTAGAAAAGCACACTTTTCTCCAAGCTTCTTGAACATGTATTTATGGCCCTTTCTTTTGGGCAATGAGTACTTACTGATTTTTAGGAAGGAGTTTGGAAGGAGAGAATGTTTTTGACTGGCAACATGAATGGGCCCAGTTTTGGGGAAGGCTTCAAGGAGTTGCTTTGGCCTTTGGGGATAGCACAGTAGGGGTGTCTGAGGGGGAAAATTAGGGGAGGAGGAGGAAATGGCTTTACCTAGTTCAGGATCTTGGAGTTTCTCATCACAAGGGAAAAAAATTGGATTTTTCCTGATAGTTAAGCATTTCATCCACAGCATATTTGCTTACCAGCCATTTTCCTTTGTGACATAATTGTAAAGTATTGCCTCAGAATGCTGAGAAATTAGAAAAACAGCCTTTTCCTATTAGAAGCCTAGAAATCAAGGAGTTACACCTTCCTCTTCCTTTGCACCTTTGTGTGATAGAAATGTACTTGGGGAGGCCGGGTTATGCTTAAAAGGAGTTTAGCATTCAGCAGCTCTGCAAATGAAGTTACCTTATTTGTGAGGAAGACATACAGGTCTGTGGTTCTAGCAGAAGCTACATGTTGAATTTTTGGAGGAAGATCTAATGAATTCTCTCAGTTGGCGACTAGAAACTGCTGAAAATGTTTGTTCATGTGCCAGAGGTATATGGGATGCTTTAGAGGTTGATCTTTGTCCCAAAAGACTTCCAGTTGAAACGCTGTTCCCCCCTCTGACATGCAAGCTTTGAGTTAGCTCTGAGGAACTACGAACCATAGTATGGACAAACAGCTATGTGTATTAGCATATTAACTACTTGAATAGTTAGCACCTGCCAATTTTCTTGCTGTGGTGTTAATTTCTAGATTAATGATACATAGCTAGCTACTTTTTTCTAAGGCAGCTTTAGGAATCATTTCTGTTGTGCATCTTATTATTAAAAGGATTTCATAAAGCCCACCAGAGAGCAAGAGAACCCTGTTTATAATTCTATATTTTATGTTCTTCAGACTTAAAAAGCCTCTAATTTGCTTTCTCCTCCTCAGTGATGTCTGAATTATTTTGTACCCAGAATACCTGTAAGGCTTTGATTGATTATTATTATGTGGTGAGAACTGAGTAATCAATTGCTGGGTTCCATTAAGCGTAGAAAATATAAAAATTCATTGCTTTTTTCTTTTTAAAATTTTGTTTTCAGTGTTATCCCGACTTTTATTTACTTGCAAGTTGGTTTTTTCCCCCCCCCTAAGGACAAACAGAAAACTTCTCCTTTCATCTTCAGTCTCTCTGATTTATGATAAATTTAGTTTCCTTCGGCCTGGCATTTGCTTCAGCAGGCAGTCTTCCTTCAAGTACCACCCTGATTGATGTATAATCTTTGATATCTTCCATTAGCCTCCAGGATCACTAAGTTCAAGGCCCTCTTGGAACCTAAGGAGCCCTGCCGAGGAACTGAAGACCTTCAGAGTCCTTGGGGTGATTGACAAGGTAATTCTTCAGTGTCTCTTCAAGAATTCAGTCATAAATCGACTGCATGCTGACATTTTGTCTTTGAAGCTGTGGATCTTAAGGATATGAAACAAAAGGGGAAAATGACTCAAATGCATCTGCACTTTAAAATAACAAAAGTAGAAGAAAAAAAGGCTTTTATCTAAGCAATTCATGTAAGGTCATGCAAAATGTATTTGAGCTAAAGGATAAGGTACATGTTTGGTAGCATTCAATGGGATGAGGCCTGTTTTTCAAAAATGGAATCACGGTTGCTGTTCGGGCGTAAGGACAAGTTGATGTGTTTTCAGTTGAACAATCTGGTGGATACTTGAAATATAGAAGGGTAGAAATTTTTACTTTTGAACTCTTACTTGAAATGGGAACTGGGGACGCACATGACTGTTCTCCTTCCCTGAGAATTCAGAATTGAAATCCCTTGCCAAGACAGAGATTCAGCAATGAAGCCAAGCTTATTTTTGAGTCATGCAAATAATGTCTTCCAAAATCCCAGGATAATACCCGTCTGTAAACAGTAAAGGACCACACGGATTTTTTTGCAAGCCTAATTAAGAGACCAGAAGAATTGTTGGGTTGTTTTGATAATGCTGATTAGTTACCACCTTACCAAATACTTTTAAGATGATGTATTATTCAGCAGTGTGACAGTGGTTAATGCAGACTGTAATGGCTCGTTTCCTTCTTGCTGTGCCAAATCCCTTGTGCCTTTTGATAGTTCCTTATGTAGTCCCTGGTTTGTGCATGAGCTACTGATGCATGGTCAATTTATGCGTTTGTAACGTGCATCAAAAACCTGTGGCTCATCCCTTGAGGTCTGTATTTCTTGGTTTCTTTTTCTTGTTGGACTGAACCTAGCTATTGGGACTGGTTTTTGTTTTTCTTTGCCTGTTTCATTGTAATTGTGTGCATAAGTTGATAACTTCTCCTCAGAGGGCTGTATACATTAGGTATTATGGTTGTTTTTATAGCACACAAGGTTTTCTAAGCTCTGACTTCATATTCATTGTATTTTTTTTCCTCAGTTGTAAGTACAGAATTTAGCCTGTATTCTACTCTGTATACATATCAGAGGGACATGTTGGAAAGACCACCCATCTGTAGCACCTGTTAGTAGGTGCTAACTAAATTAATAGCCACTAAATGGATGCAGTAGGCATGGATTTTGTGAATTAGTCTGACAGAGTGAGCCTGCAGAAATGTTGGAAATGGATCAAGAAAGACTTTTTCAGTATCTCCATTCTTGTGTAATGATAATGGACAGCTACTGGAAAAGATCAGAATGGAACTTTTGGAGTCCTTGGTGGTACCAGATCTCCTTAGCTCTCTCTGAGCAGTAAGTGTCCCAGGTGTGAGCTGAACATATCCATATCTTTGAAGCAGAGTTGGGAGAATCAGGGTTCTAATGATGGCAAAAATACAAGATTCTCAGAGTTGAAGATGTATGCAAGGAGTAGCAGGTCTGTGCTGGAATGCTCCTGTGTAAACGGTATCATAGGGCTTGGAGTTCATGTTTAATTATTGTGGAAAAGGGAGCCGGATTCTTTCAGGTGTCTTTGTACTCTACGTTCCTACTTCCAGATTCTTTTGTCACAGTCTTAGCCTTATTCTGAGTATGCTGCTTTTGATCATATATTTCTAGGTGTTTGTAAAGTTGTGAGGCAAATGAAAACCTGCTCTAAGCCTGGAGAATATATTATTTGGTTTTATAATGCATACAAAAAATGCATGTGAATATGAAGCAGAAATGTGCACATGTATCTGTGGGCTGGAGATGATGCCCCTGCCTTTGGTTTAAAGCACCATCTCCCATCCTTCCTCACTATCACTGTCATTTCCTTCCTTCTCTGCTTCCATATGCCCTAAAGCTCACATCATGGAGAAATCCAATCAATGTGTAAGTATCCTTGCTGGAGCCAAGCAGATGACATAGCATGCTTGTTTCTGAAAACGGATTTTGATTTTCAGGGCCAGCATTGAAGATGCCATGCTTTTCGGCACAAGGCTGTGACTGATTCAGCACCATGCAGAGTTTTGCCTGGAAATAATCTTCCATTCTAACCCTAAGGTAGCTGCTTTGGTTTCAGCAGAAAATGGGTGTGTGCGTAGTAATGAGCCACTGGCATTGTAGCTGCTGGCTTGACTAACCCTGTGCAAGACTGGCTTAAACACACTGACTTAAAAATGGTGTTGGCTGGTCTGCAGACTTGTTCTCCCACTGCTGAAACCCAGAGTGGTGTCTGCATGCTACAGTGCTGCCTCGAGAAAACCAGCTGTTAACCTTCCCTCATTCAAATGCTGAAAGGTTCAGTGCTTTCCCTTAGAGTAATGTCACTCTTTGTTCTTCTTTTGAAGCCTCTTGAAGTGTTTTGAATTGGCTTCATTTTCACAGACAAAATGCTTGTTGCTACCTGAAACTCTGGGTTTTTCAAACTATTTTAGACTAGGCAGAATGATTAGATATTTAATTTTAGCCTAGTTTATTCCCAATGTGCAATCTTTCTTTCCCTGTCTACCCTTTCACCTTACTTGTCACCTCAATAATTTTGGTTGCCTTGACTCTTTTCTGCTAAATCTGAGAGAGTTAGAGATCTTAGCATTATTAAACTCCTTAAAGTATTGTGAAAATTCAGGGAAGAATGCCTGCATCTGCCTTGCCTCCCATCTTTCTGCTGTTGCTCTCGTGCAGAGGCTGTAGTATAAATCTGACTATTTTAAGTAGACCAAAGAGGACTTAGGTTTTGCTTGAGGAAACCATTCTTTTTTTTTGAGTTCTGCTGCTGCTGCTGTGTTTGCTCACTTCATGGTGTCAGAAGTTAACGAGGTGGTGTTTGCAGGTATTTTATATGTTTAATATGTAAACAGCCTGCCTGTGAGTGCCGTTTCTGGAAATAGAGGTGTAATCTAATTGTAAAGGTGGCTTTTGTCCTGCAAACGTTGTGGAATGTGAGGTGCTGCTGTTTGGGCAGCCAAGCTCTTACTAATGTTACCAAAGGTACTGCATTGAAAACAAATACCTAAATATTGTAGCTGTTGTTATCACCAGCCACGAATGATCAATTATTTTATCAGCTCATGTACCTTAAAGTAGAAAACTTCTTTTTTGGAATGGGAAAGAGTTTTGCTTTCAAAATTTGCCTAATTAAAAATCAAGGTTGCAGGTTCTGTGCGGAGTTTCTGCCCTAGGCAAATCTCTCCTTTGAAGCTACAACCGGCCCCTAAAGAAACGACTTTGTTATGGTGCTGCTGGATACCTTCACAATGCTGTTTCAAACCCAATTTCTTATTCTTTAGAAGCCTCTGTTATTTAGATTCATTCAATTTAAAGATTCATCTTGAAAGCAGAGTGCATTAAGTAATAACTATGCCTCTGTAACCAATGGCTGTCTTTTATGTCTCTTCTGTCCCCTCCCCATGTCCCCCATCAAGGCACACTGTCTGTATTGGCACTGGTGTGGCTGTGTTCAGTTCTTCCAGACATTTGAGCTTGTTGTTCAATACCCTGTTTGTTAAGCTTTATTATGAAACCTAATAAAATAATGTACCCTCATCAGGGCCTTGCTAAAATTATTTTGAGAGTTTCTGAGATAGATAACTATTTTTAGAAAATGGCAGCAATTCTGTTAATCTTGAATATAGGGGTTTTTTTGTGTCTCCTATGCTGTTGTGAGAAGTCCTAACTCTGGTGGACGTACATTCTGGTGAACTGACTTTAAAAATATGCAGGAGAACCCAACTAATATTATTAATTATTTATAAAGCGTGATTACTACTTGTCTGCTTAATGAGTGAAAGTGCCAAAAAGCAGAAATATGTAGAATATGTATCAACTTCACATGCATAATCTGAAGACCCGGAGTTGAATTCAAACAGGTCATGGCTAGTTCTAATGAAATTTAATCAGAGGGGTAGGAGAAACAGCCCCTTCTTATGGCAGCGTGTGTGTTGTTGTGCATGAATAACAGACATAGCTAACTATGTCCTGTTAGTGTTTGTTAGTAACTTAAATATTCAGCCTTTTATTGTGAGGTGAGATTAAAGACTGTTGCAGCTGTGAAACCGAGTTGACCGTAGCAGATGTTTTCTCTCCCCTGGCTCTCAGGTGCACTCTGTCAAGCATCGTCAGATCATCTTATGGATTTGAATGAGTGGCTGTGTGTGCCTAAGAGCTGTGGGGGAGAGGGAGCTGGAATGTACATACAAACGGGGCATAATGGAAAATAGCAGTGGCAAAAAGGTTGCAAATCTGAAACAGAGTAATAATAGTAACTATTCATACAAATAAACTTTTAAGAGATGGTTTTATGTTTTGATAACCTTTTAGTTTCTTAAGTGGCTTGCCAAGTCCTACAAAATCGATTCAACCACAGAGTTATTGTCAAAACTGATTTCTTGGCTCCCTACCTTCCTCCCTACGTTCCTTACTGCTGTGGGATTATTCCTAAGCTACAGTCAGGTTTCAAGCCCCAAATAACAAAGCTTGCTCAACTTTAAAACGTAGTCTCTCTGCCAGCTAGAAAGAGTCCTGTCCCTTCTTCCCTGCCCTCAAACACCTGCCACTTGTTTTCCTGAAATCTTTCCATTTACACAAATCTGAACATTTCTGAGTGTTTGTTGTCGTAACCCTTAGTTTCTCCCTAGCTTCTTTCTTGTTTGTCCCACTAAAATTTCTTTTGACTCGAGTGAGATTTGGTAGAGTAATGCAAATTTTGCCCTTGCCTTTAGAAAAAACAAATTGCATTGTTGGGCGTTCTTCTGCAGGCTGTATGATATGTATCTTCTGGCCTTCAGAAAGAAAGAAGTCATTGAGGTATTTTCTTTTAAGCCAAAATTATTTAAGTTTATATTCCTAAGTTGCTTAGTACGGAATTGATGCCAGACAATTACTCTGGGATGCCAGTGGCTTTTCATATTGTAAAATACTTTCACTAGTAAAACTTGCCAGATATATTTTCTAGGTCAATATTCCACCATTTTTAATTTATTGGTCAGTTTTTAGTTTACTTTAAGAAAATGTGCTTTCCTCTCTGTTACCAACCAACTCAAAGTATTTAAAAATTCGAATTTGAATATATGCTGCTTTCTTAGCATTTTCATTATTTAAAGCTGCACTGTTTATCTTATAAGTACACTATTATTGCAAGTCATAGAATATACGGGCTGTAAGTTCCTTAGAATAATGGTTTGAAAGGAGGAATAATTGCAAACTGAAGATAATTCATATTGCACAGGTACAAGGATAAGGAATAATCACATTTTTCATACATATTAGCCAAATGTAATCTATTTCTGTAACGACAGAGGGAGACGAGTGAGAGTCCGGGTGGTGTAATCTGAAAAGTGACAAGAATAAATCTGTGTTAAGTAGATCTTTTAATCCTGGTGGCCTTGTGACAGCCGGCACAGCTGAGGAGAGAGGGAAGAATTGCACCCCTGCTCCTGCCCATCAACACAGCATCCAGCTGTGCTCCAGCTGAGGTTTTCTTCCAGTCCCAAATACTTGTGCCTGGGATCAGGTGGAGGACTTGTCTCATTCCATGTCATCTGTCACTACAGCATTTTCCAACTGGTGGAGTAAACACAAGAAAAAAATCCCAGGTGATCATCTGATACATATTCAAGTTTTTAGGACTTTTGTTAGAGTATCTATCCTATGATAAGGGTACATTTGTTTAGCAGATAAGGAGCAGAGTTAATAGGTGGCCCACTGGTGACAATATTTCGTGATGTGTTTTCAGTGTAGAGCAGCAATTTAATAACAAAATGGTTTTAAAGTAATCCGTTATCTGTGGTTTGTCTTGGAAACCTTTCTGCTGTCTGGTACTGCAGTAAGAGATCCTATTCCATTTTCTTTGATCAGGCACGAGGTATTTTTCAGTTGTGTTAGTGAACTTAAAATCACATTTTTGTAAACAAATGTGTTGACATGTTTGTTTTGATTAGTGTTAAAAGCTGCGTCAGTAAATAAAAAGCGCAGGTATGTTCTGTGCTATGTCCTGAAAGAGTGGAGACTAGGAAAAATATCAGTATGAGATGCTGGGCAGGGGAGAATGAAGGGGGAAAAAAAAATCCCAGAAAAGAAAGGGGAATCGGGGGAGCAAATGTCTGCAGCGTGACAGGGTTTGTGCGTTAGTGTTAAAGCCACCCGCGGGAGAGCAGCGCAGTTTGGAGCAGTCCTCGCTTCTGCCAGGGCTGTCCCCCGTGACCTTGGCTGGGTGCTCGGCGGGGTGACGGCTGGTTCACCATGTTCTTTTTTCCTGGTGACTTGCCTGTTGCCTGCCCCTGGGTCTGTGCTCCCCCTTATGCTGACTTCTGCAGTATTCCTTCAGTCTCTTATCTCAGGGCTTTGATGCATATGTTCTGAAGGTGGCCACCGTGACTTTGGGTGGCAGCAGATGGTAAACCTTCAGGCTGCCACCGGCTATACTGGTGCTAAGTTGGAAACTTAACGTTTGATGAAGACTCAGTAGTGCATATGAAAGAGCTTTTACAGCAGAAATATCTTTTAATTAAAAAAAATTAGCATACTGAAACATTTGCTAATTTCTGTGCATTTATAGGATCTTAAAATTAACTGTTTTCTTAAAGCTAGACTATGGTTATTTACCAGGCAGGTTTTATTTTATTTTTCTCCAATTAATTGTACCTACTGTATTGAATTGAATTTAATTTATTTTCCTCTAAGCTGTTGGATACACTGTAAATCAAATCTAAGAAGCTAATTTTTTTAAGTAGCTGCTGTCAGCATCAGAATTAACCCTTGACTTAGGGAAAAAAAAAAAGAATTCACAAGTAAAAAATCTTATTTGGCATCACAGAGGGATATTGCTATCTGCACTTTACTGAGATGCTGTCGTGCGGTGCTGCTGCGTTCACTTGTTTTTTGGGATGTTCCTTAGAGCTCCAGTGCTTGTACAAAATTAGGATGTCTGTGCTGCTGAAGACTCTTATTTACATTAGATATTTATTTGTGGTAATTGCTATTTGTGTGTCAGTGTTTTTGGCCACGTTGAGGTTGTCATCAGTGCGAAAAAACAGAAAGAATGAGTGAGCAACAGTGCCGCAAGAGCCAGCGTGAAACGTGGATCTTGACTCTGTTCGTCCATTAGTATCACAAATAGGATTTTGCCTTGTCTCCTTTTGTGTCACAGTCTAGTTGCTCAGTGCCCAGGAGTGCCCTGCTGTGCCTTCTTCTCCCTCCTCCCTGAGACACGATGCTGAATGTTACAGCCGACAGCTCGTTGTTAGGAGATGTTGACTATTACAACTTACCTGGTGAAAGAGATTCTGTCAGCTTGCGTGAGCTAGAAGCAGCCTAGTCTAATGCCAGCATCTCTGTGTGATCTGCTCTGGAGAATAATAGAGTTCTGTCCTAGGAAATGCTCTTTGGAATCCTGTTTTGCCCCATTGTGCCATTAGGGTGGGGACTTGTCACTTTGCATTTTAAAAACAAATCTTAGAATTACAGAAGCACTTTTGCAATGGGAGAGAAGTGTGAAGGAATGCAAACAGGAGACTTGGTGCACTGCTGTCTATAAATTGGCTGTAAAGCGTGAGGAGAGTAAGCTGGCACCTGGGTCAGGGGCAGGGGTACAGTTGTGCCCTTCTGCAGCAGGGTTGTAATGCATCCAAGAGCTGCTGACCTTTCTTTCTCCTCTCTGGGTGTGATTAAAAACTCAAGCAAATATATTTGTGACTCTCTCTTTCTTGGACTTATCCCTTCCTGAAATGGTCTTCTGATAGCAACTTACCCATTCATGTAGTCCTTTAATTATTTGGGAGAATCTGGTTAAACCACATCTTTGCAATAATGCATGCAGGCTGCTTTCCCTTGAAACAAATTTTTGGTTTGGTGGGCCCGTGTAAAGTCTGCAGTCTGCCAGAGCCAAATGGACCATCACTACATGAATTTCTAAAGTTACTTCCAAGGCTCTTCCTGGGCTTCTTGGAGTCCCTTTTGAGGTAAACAGTCTTGCCAAAGGTTGGTACTGAATCAACAAAGAAGTAATTGTCCCTAAAATGAAGTGGAGCTGTAAATGGGGTGTTAATCACTCGGGGAAGGTCCTGGTCTTGATGGGAGGCAAAGAAAAAGAGCTGGTTAGTTGGACTGGGTAGTCCATGTAGATAGTTAACCTCAAAGGCACAGGGATATTAGTTGTTGTTATTGCAGGTGTAAAACTGTAGGTGCTGCTTTCATGTTGATGCTGCAATATGACAGCAGATGAAGTTACCCTACAGGGACCCGCTGCCTGCTTTATTTGCGTTAGTGGTTGTGGTTCTATACCTCAATTTACGGGGCGAGGGCTCAGTAATCTCTTCTGTTGCACCATATGCTAATACAGTGCTGATAAGCAAGTGTGAAAAATGAAAGGGAGGAATACATTAATTGTATTTGTGCAATAAGGTATGCTATCAAAGGTAATTATTTCATGACAGTTTTAGTTATAGCAGTTGTTTTATCATGGAATAAAAGATGGCTTTAGGAGCCTTTTATTGGAAAGACAATTGTATCAAATTAGTACCAAATTAGATTTTTGTCTTTATAAAGGTGAGCAAACCCATGAGCAGTTTTTAAATTGGTGTCTTCCACTCTACAAATGAACAAATCCTGTTTGAGGGTTAAAGAAGCTATTATTCTGTCCTTTATGCTGACAGCTTCATTACTGATTGGCCTACTGTTGGTATTAAAAAAATGTTTGGCTCCTTATGATCTTTGTGCATGCAACTATAATATTAATACAGACCACGGAACTGTTCATTAAGAAATGACTTTAAATGAGGTTGATGCTTGTAAATCTGGAGAGCTACAGATGTTAAATGCTGCCATTCCTTTTCATATACAGCCGTATGGCTAATAATTTCCAAGTGGCTAAAGCTCTTGTTAGCAAGAGTGCTGGTGTGGTAAGAATGGCCCTATAAATAACTTTAAGAACTGAAGTTGAAGGTGCTTCTTTTAAAGACTATTGTTAACTAAACATTATTGCCAAACAGATGGAAAGCATTCACCAGCCTGATGTTTTTAGGTCTAATTATATTATCGCCAGTTCTGTACGGCTCAGTTGAAGAGGTGTATCCAGAGGCCAATTTATAATCATTTAGCCAACACCTGTTTGGGAGATATTGACAGTCAAAGGGCACATTTAAAAAAAAAAATCACATATGTTCTCGTATTTATTGCCTCAATGTGAACAGTGTCTAGTTGCAAACAAAGTTGGGAGAAGAGGAAGGAGAGTGATTGTAAACACATAGATGTTTCCAAACCATTTTTATCTTCTTTTGGCACCTCTTGTAAAGTGGCTTTTATTTTTCTCTTTTTCTGTTGGTTTGCTTTGGTTGGTTGGTGTAGTTTTGGGTTTTTCTTTAATTTTAATTTTGCACTTTTTGGTGTAAACACCTTAAACACCTTAAAACATCTGTAAACAAAGCCAATTTCACAGTTGTTATTTATTGAGCTGGTTTCCACTGTTTCTGGAAGCCCCAGGTAAGAGGCCTAAATAGTTGTTTGGCAAACTCAGTGGTCTGGGCATACTTGCCTTTCCTTACCATGCCCTTGACATGGAAACTGTGTGTCACTCCTCTATTAAAAAAATCTCAGTAGCACCGACTTCTGTTGATTTTTTTTCGCCCCCCGAAGATACAGAAAAGCTTTTAAAATTGGATGCAACCCTAGTAAAAGAGGGGTCTTTGAGATGGGGAAGAGTCAGTGCCTTTATTTGTTTTGGTGAAATATGTTGAGAGAGAAATGATTGGAAAAGACTTCAGTTCTCCTTCTCATGTTTGAGATGCGGTGGGGAGAGAAGCAGGTTTTGAATGGTACCATCGCAAAGAGCAAAGGTTTCTTCCTGTCAGAGACAGCAGAGCATGGCTGCATTGCTGCCCTTCACAGCAGGGGGGTAAGGGAGGCTGTGTGTGGTGTTGTCCTTCTGCTGCCCGATGAAGCCATGTTGCTCCTGACATGTCATTCCTCTGCAAGAAGCCTTTTTTTGGATGCAGGCTGACTTGGTCTTCACTGCACCTTGTCTGTTCACTTGGAGTTGCTGCATCTTGTTTATTAAACCCAGAGGTGGGTAACCCCAGTGCTGGCATGGGAAGGAAGCCTTTTAGAAGTATGATTTTACAGCCTAAATATTTTGGTAAAACTGTAAGTGAATATTTATACTGGAAGTTTACAGTGTCTGCTGTAAATAAACAGTGAGGGCACACTCTTGTTCTTGTTCCTACAGGAGAGTTGAGCCTGTGCTTGTGCTGCTCGTGTGGCTGTCTTGCAGCTGGTGCTTTTCAAGCACATCTGTATTCTTAGAGTTTGAAAACAGTTAATTCCTGAGCAGGGTGACTTGAAGGCGGAGGGTTCCAGCTTTCTAAAGATGCAGTTTCCTAAATGTATATACACACATATGTATCCTTTTGTTTGTTTTGTTTTCAACACGTGAACAAATGGAGCTTGCTAAGAGTGTAGTTGTTATTTAGTGCTTCTCTCATTGCTGTGTTTAAAGTGCTTTCAGCAGAGGTGATGCACTGCTTAACAGAGCTGCTCTTTGCAGCTGTAGGTGTTCTCTCTGCAGCAAACCCATCCACACTTTTCTCTCTAAAGAAATCCTCTTTTTTTTGTTGTTACCCTAATTTTAGAGATCTATATCCTCAGTCATTCCTTCGCTAAAAAAAAGACTGCTTATCAAGTCTGTATGATGCAGGGGTTTAATTTTTAAATTGCTTATATCACTTTCTTTGTAAGAATATTCAACATTAGATTTAAGAACTATGTTTTGTTAGCGTACACATGTGAATCTTAAATATTTCTCTGAATACTTTTTGCTTAGGTTTTGCTTGTAATGGACACTAGAACACAACAGACTTTTATATTGAAGGTGAGTAAAATCTTTTATTATATGCCCTCCTAAATTACACCAGCACACAAAGATCAACTTATAGGTAGTTTACAGAGGTATCCCTGCAATATATTGTTATTATGGTAGTACATATTAAGTGCCCTGGAATTCTTTTTGTCAGTATTTGGTTGCATTCCCTTGCTTTCTCTCTAACATCCCTAGTGCTCAGATGTGCTGGTTTCGTCACCTGAGTTGCCTCTGGTTATTGAGGCCCACACCTTTGCAGGCTTTGGTAAAGAATCGAAATCTGTTTTAAGCAACAGATTTAATGTGTTGCTTAAAACATTTGTAAAGCCCTGATGGCTCAGGACTTCTGATGAAGGTGAAAATTCTCCTTAATCCAAGCACATCCACTGCACTTTGTGTTTGGTCTTCTTTAGCTGAAGAATATCCTACTGGCCAAAGTGGGTTCTGGATGAAATGTACAACTAGTTTTCTTCAAATTTGTTTCCTTATGTTTTACATCAATAGTCTGAGATAACTGAATTTAATGTTACTAACCAATTACATTTATGAACAGTTATTTGGTCAGAATAAAATTTTTCACATTACTCTTTTATGTTTCAGAAAGTGTTCAGGTCAAGACCCCCAATATGCTCAGAGCATCTGTGATGCTGAGAATTAGTTGAGTTATGAGTATTGTTTTTGTGGCCATTTACTTCAGGCTCCCCTTGTCATGAATTCCAATGCTAATGGCAGGAAGGATGAAAAAAAAAGCTGTGTCCCAAACACGAATCTCTAATTACTTGTTAACATTTTGTAACTTTGCTTCAGATCTGGCTTACAACCCACCTTAACTTTGTGCATCGGCCTTTGAAATTGTATGTGCAGGATACAGCAAACCTGTTTGTTTCTCAGAAAGGTTTATTTGTGAATATTGGATATTAGAACCTCACATTATCTACTGGCAGATAGGGTAACATTGAATTTCCCATGTAACTGCCTATGTTTATCAATATTGTAATAGGTCACACTATTGACATAATTTTTTTTCTCTTTCTCTCTCCCCTCCCTTTCACCCTCCCACATCAATTTTTTCACTTCTGGCAACTTCATCCCTGCACTACCTCCCAAAAATCATTGCCTCTCAAGGAGACTAATCCTTTCCTTTCTTTTTTATTGAGGTGGTTGTTGTCTTTAGTAAAGTAAAATGGAAATGTGAGGATTACCTGTGAGGCTAAGGCATTCTTTTGTCTTTAGGACTTGAATTGAATTTTTTTTAATAGTGTCTTTTGGTCACACGCAAAAATAAAATTTTAAAAAAAGGTCACAGGGAAATAACTGAGTGTCATCCTGATGACTTAGTTTGAGAGAGATTCTAATAAAAACATTGACCCATGTAATTGATTTTAATGGCAGCTTTGTGCCATCTTCTGTTCTCTGGAAATGTGCCAGATGCCATCAGCACAGCCTCGGGGGACCGAGGGGTATAGAGCAGCAGATGAGTGGTTTCTCTGAAGCCCAGAGTAACTCGGATAGATTAGTTTGGTTGATAAACACAGAGCACAGCAGGCTCCAAAGGCAACTGAGGGTACAACTGACCTTTTTGTTCTCTGTCAGGGTCTAAGGAAAAGTAGTGAGTGCAGCAGGAGCAGAACGACCATCATCCCCCGCTGCGTGCCCAACATGGTGTGTCTGCACAAGTACATCATCTCCGAGGAGTCTGTCTTCCTCGTGCTGCAGCATGCAGAAGGTTTGTCTCTCCTTTAAGCATATTGTTGAAAAGAGTCAAAGGTTTTCAGTTTTAATCAATGGTGCACTTCACTGTCAAATTAATCTCTCATACGTCCAGTTAAAGTATTTTTAGTGTGCCAGAGAGATGTCATGTAAGACACCCCACTCTGTTCCTCTGTCCCTCCCCCTTTCCCCCTCTCATTCTGTGGTGGATCTGATTCCTGCTTCAAATGGCTTCAAATCCTGATGGGTTACTTGAATTGTATGTAGCAATATTGAAAGCTTCCAACTGTTTATTTTCTGCAGGAGAGGGAGTGCTTTGACTGCAACAACTATCTGCATTATTTACAGTTACCTCTCAGAGATAAAGTCTTTGGCTACTTTTGTAAACTTTGACTAGTAAATCTTTTTAGCATCTCTAGTTAAAATGACAAGTATTTGCACAAGAATTTAATAGCTCTGCTAAAAACCATGAACATTTTCCTGTTGGTTAATATTGCACTGATCTGGATTTTTAGGAAAATAGCTAGTGGCATCACACAGGAGTTCAAAGCAGAACCACAGAGTTTTGCCTTGAAACTATTTATAAAATTCCTGTTAAATGTACAAGGAACAGGTGGCACAAAATAATTACATTTTGATTTTTTTGTCTAACACCTGGATTTAAATATTCCCTAAATGTAATTACCCATATTTGTTTAGAGTGAATGCAGAATATAAATTTTGGGATTGCTAATAGTTCTTTTTTTTTTAGGAAATGCTAATATGTCAGAATGGATGATGTGAAGGAACTAAGCTGACTTATAGAGAAGATAATTTTATTACATTGAATATTACTTGTTTTTTTCCCTAGTAACTTAGATTTTGGTTTTTCATGAACAATTTGTCATGAGGCCAGTTAAAGTTAGCTTTGCAACAGGAATGACTGATTCTGCAATGTGTGACTTGGTTTTGCCATGAGCAGTGATGCATGAAGAAAAGCCTCACTTTACAGTAGTGCCTGGTGGTGATCTTAGGAGTTTACAGTGCTGCTCTCGAGGTGTGTGTAATAATACACAAGGTAGTTGGGAGATTCTCACCTGAACTGCAATCTACACATAAACTGGTGCATTTTGTTCGGAGGAAAAGTATTTTTAAAAACCCACAATCAAAGAAACCCCGAAACAAACAAAAAACCCCACCCACAACCCTTGTCAGATACCAGCTGCCCTTAAGGCTCACGTAAGTACATAATTTAAAAAACTCTTCCTAATATTTCTGCGGTTTCTGAAGTCCTACAGTTTTGCTCTTCTTTTTAGGAAGAATGTTCTTCCTCAAGACAGATGGAAAAGTGAGTGGAGTAGTAGTGGAATTTTGTGGGAGAAGTGGTCAGATGTAAGGACGAAAGTTTTAAGGAAGGCCTAATGTGAGCAGTTGACAAAGGCGGTGATCTCCTGGAAGTGTTAATTTTGTTGTGAAAACAGAGAAATAGAGACATTGAGATCAGAGCTCTTTCATTTTCATGAACCTACTGCCTGGCAAAGGGAGAGGAAAGTGATATTTCTGTTGTGAAGAGGGGTAGCTGGGGCACACAGTGATGAGTAAATTGCCTGAGAATATATACAAGAAGTCTATTGCAGGTATAGGGCCTGATCCCAAATCCCAAACTGGGGCAATGGCCAGTGCACCTCACCCTGTCCTATGCTGGAAAGTGATTCAGGAGAAAGGCTCTTAACTCCGTGTGAATAAAGGATAAATAAAAATAGGGCTAAAGTTATGCTGCACTATATTCAGAGACTAGTCTTGCTCACCCCACTGCTGACGGTCTTGATCAGATCAATCTTATGTTAGTAGCACTCATCCTTTAAATTATGAGGATCATAATACCAGGAATCCCTATAGACAAAAGCTGTCTTAAAATTTCATCCATCTCAGACCAAATATAAATAGAGAAGGTGCTTGCATTTAATGTTGGGAAAGGATAAAAAATCCTGGGACAGCACTTTTTAAGTGATAGTCTCTTGAAATTTTATATCATGACTTTATGAATGCTCTTAACATTCACAGTCCGAGTAATTCTATTCCAATAAGAAAGAAGATTCTGCCAGTCAAATTTATAAGTGGTGCTGATTTATGATACTAGGTATGTTAGCTACACCATTGTGAGTTTGAAGGGTAAGACATTAATTTAAATGGGCAGTGGCTCGTATTGTAGCAAATTCAGAGGTTTTGTGCTATGAATGGACAATATGTGTTTGCTAAGCAGCTCACTTTCCTGTCCATAGTAGATTTTAACTGTATTATTAAGTGCAGCACTGTTGGGTTTTGTATAGAATTCTGAAAGCTTGACCACAGACTCAAGAAGAAGACTCTCTTTTTTCTGATAAATCGTGATGGTGTTACATGCTCAGAATTGGTGAATGAGGTCTTGGGTTCTGTTACAGATTTTTCTCCTGGCCACAATGAGAGGCTTCAAGGGTGCATCAGAAGCACAAAAGTCCATAAAGTTATCTTGTAGCTTTGTTGCAAAGCACTTGGCAGGTTCTAGTGAGGGAGAGAGCCAATCTGATGTTAATAAGGCCTCGCTTCTTCCTGGCACTACTAACTACAGAAATTTTAGAAACAGATGCTTCAAAAATAGGCTGGGGGGCTTCCATGGGACATCAAAGTTTAAGTGGCTGTTAGAAGCTGTCAAATCTCTTTAAGCATAAAGAAGCTGGAGTTCCTATCAATGTGGAGAGCACTCAAGAAACTTCCTGCTGAAGAGGCTTGCTGCACGCAGCAATTGATAGACAACACCACGGTAGCGCTCTGGCTTTCAAAGCTGGGGATTTGTTGTTAGGAAAGGAGATAATGCTAGCTGTAAATATTTGACAGCAATCAGAAAATGTAGGAAAGGTGATACGCTCCTTGGCAAGTGACTTTTTCAGGAGGCTGCTTTGGAATAATAGCTTTCGCTCCAAGTGCATTGGGAAGTGGGAGCTTTGCCTAAACCAGCAAACTTTGCAGCAGAGCTTCACCAGCAGCACTGGAAATACAGGACTGCAGATACAGGACTCTGGTGCTTGTAACTACTGTCATGTTAGAGATTAGGCAGGAGATCAGCTTCCCGTTCATGTGGAGCTGCAACTCTGCTGTGGCTGCCATTGGGATTCTGTGGAATATTACTGTTGTTGTACCGTGGCAGTGCCTGTGTGTCTGCTTTGCTTTTGGCCTAGGAACTGTGCAAGCCTCGTTTTATGTAGCCATTGCATTAACATGGTGAAGTTTACCAGTAGGCATGTCTCTTGAAAAGGAGGACAGTGATTCTTTGAAAAGCATGAAATTGTTCCTTTTCCAGCAGGGAAGGCTATTAATTCTCCTGAGGTGCACGGTTTAAGATTGGTACTCCTGGCCATACACAAATTCTTAGGCAGTGATGTAGAAAGTTGGGCTCAGTTTTGGAGAAAAATTCAAGCACATGTCTTTCAGTACTCTTTTTTTCTTCCCTATCAGATTACAGTTATTTGGAAGCCTGGGTTGTTCACTTTGACTCTGTTTGGGATTTCCTAAGTACAGTGACTGCTGCATTCTTAGCTGCATTCCAGTTCTGCGAGAATTGCAATACTTCATCCTTGGGAATAATCACATGGGCCAAGCTAGCAGAAGATGTTGATTTATTTTCGAATAGGTCTCCTTAGCCAGCCAGTCTTTCAGGATGTGAAACTGAAATGGGAAGCATCTGAGTACTGGGTGAGGAAAAATTCAACTGGTCATGAATTTTTCTTGTCAGCTGGAACAAAACCATGTTTAGGAGACTAAATTTGCTGATCTGTTAGGTTTCATTTTACCCTGTCAAACATACTATATAGTCTCTGTGTGTTCTTCTGGATGTTCCTGCATCAAGTGCTATTAATAAAAAAGCTGCAGAAATGTTTGAAAGAATATAAAAGATTCCTAGTCAGCTTCACCACTTGGTCACTTTATGCTGAATTTCCTGTTGATTATTTTAGACACCAACTTTTTAGATTCTGCCTCTAGATGCAGAGGTATAAGCTTCAGAATGCTTTAAATATGGTTAAGTATGGCACTGCTTAATAGGAAATTTTTCATTGAATAACTGCAGAAGAATGTGGAAGTTGATGGTTTTCATATGCTTATAAAACCAGAAAGATTGATCTAGACTGGCTGTAGAATCAGTTCATGGTAGGAGAAAACAAACTTAATAATTAGTTATGTTAATAATATAGTTCTGAAATTGTATTAAACACTAATAAACTTGAGCTTAATACTGTAGCTTTTATAGTTATTTAGTCTGTTGGACTATTTGACAGTGACTGAAGCTTACTTGTTTGGATTGATTTCTGTAATTTTAGTTTTTATAGATTCCTGATACTATATTAGCATGGCTTGCTAATGGGTTTTCTTGATCTTACACAACACATGGGGAGAGGGGAAAAGATTATTAGTATGTCATTCATAAAGGCATAATTACATACGCAGATACAAATATCACTTTTGTTTGACCCTGAATTGGACGTTTTCAAAAAGGAATAAAATTGTTGTTTTTTACTATAGAACACAATTATTGAATGGCATGTATTTATGTATTCCCACTTGACCAGGAGGCCAGTCTTGAAATATTTGTATGTTAAAGTATTTGGATATCATTTTTTTGTTTGGTTGGTTTTTTTTCTTTTGTTTTGTTTACTTGTGTTTAACTCTTAAGTTGAAGTTGCAGTAAGCAGTCATTTCCACTGTGGTTTCTAAATACAAGTTGTTAATAACGAGCAACTTCTTTTTGAAAACCTGAGATAACAGATTTGCAAAAACAAAATGAATTGTTGCAGTTCTCCCTGTTTTCACAAGCAGACAGTGGTGAATTCCTGAACACTGTAAGAATAAAGAGATTTCCTTTTTTTGTCTTTTGCAGCTTTTATGTTTCGTGAACTTCTCAAATCTTACAGTGATTTTTCTGTGGATTTTTGAAGTATTGATCCCAACATGTCTCTTTTTCCTTCTGTAATCCTTCTTGGGTCGAGGCCCAAATCTAGTGGAGGCTGCATGAAGTCTTGCATGAAGTCAGGTGTTGGTAGCAGAAGATAGGAGTTGCTTGATGGAAGAGGGAGCAGCTTGATGTGTCAATAGGTGAAACACTTAAGTTGTGCGAGGATAATTCTTGCATTTTTCATATTGCTGAGCAGCCCAGCCCCGTCTTATCTTAGTGTAGGGGTACAGAACGTTTAGGTCAGTGAGAGCTGTTCAGGTGTCACATGTGAAAGCACACCTGGTGTCCAGTAATGACACAGGAAAAAAAGATGTGACAAAAGCTCACAGGAAGAAGTTTTGAGCTTTCTGCATCCCTGGATCAAAGCTCGAGGCAGGCCTCTGTTAGAAAGACCTTTTCTTGCTACTTCCATCTGAGGAAGCACTGATGGTGCTCGTAGTTGCATTAAAGCCATGACTGGAGGCTGAGGCGGTATTGTGGCAGGCACTTCCCACAGCTCCAAAAATCTTATGTGAGTCTTCATGGGTCATGGTCTGTGAACATGCTTTGGAACCTGAGATTTGTGTTTGTATAAGAAATTTGTGAAGCACAAGTAATAAACACTAGTAATATGTAGATGAAAATATTTAGCTTGTACTAATTAATCTTATGCAGGTGGGATGGGGAGACTATATAATTTTTTTATTAAATAACGTGTTTCATTAAATGCAGTAAATGTGTGGTTCTCAAATGAGATTTTATTGTTTGGTATGAAATGGACCTGAATAATTCCATGCCTAGTTAATAAACTGGGCAAAGTAATTTTATTATATTACTTTAAGTAATTTAATTGAAATTTTAAAGGAAATTATTTGTTACAGATAAAAGTGTGAAAAAGAGGATAAACTCTTTCACACATATATAAAAATTATGTATGTTCTTGCTCTCTTATTTGAAGTGCTTATGCCATACAGTGGTCAGTATAGCAGCTCTTGTTCGTTTCTCTGTGAGCATTGCTTCCCTTTTGCTCCTATTTGTTTACCTGCCATCCTTTCTCATCACATTCTAGAAGGCGGCAAGGGTCATCCTGACCTGGTGCTAAATCCATTTGTAGCCTATGGCAGAAACCATGTGGATTAACAGATCTAAATTGTCATTTTTACCATTGGACTCAAGCTGTTAGAATTCCCTCTTAGTGTTTTTAATATACTTAGTTTTACCACAGCCAGTGAGATACTCTTTTTTCCCCTTGAAAAATGAGTCTTGTCTTAGCCAGGGGGATGGAGGGCAGGAAAACTCCACATTATATTATTCAAATTAATTTTTTAAAGTGTCAAGGTTTTTCTGTCTTTGATAAGTTTTTTTTTGAAATACCTGGGAATATAGAAAATCTGTTCCTAGGCAATGATAAATACTTTCTTCTTTTATTGTACTTTTTAAAGGAATTTTGCCTGATACAGAGAGTGCAAAAAAACCCCAAACTATTAAAGAATGTATTTTGGAAAAATATAAAACTGTTTTATCCAAATAAGTAAAAAAAACCCCAACAAAACCCCACCAACTTTGCAGATGCCCAGTGGGCTGGATACTTACTTTTTTCTTTTACAAAGATTTTGTTAGAAGTCCTGCATTTTTGAGAATTTTAGTACAATCTTTTAAATTGAAATGTCTTGACAGTGCATTTTTCTTGAAGTTATCAAAGGAGACTTTCTAACTTTAAGCCAAATTCTTTGGCACATGTGAAAGGTACAGTAACTTCTTGATTTATTTTGCTAAATTTATGTTTTGAAATTTGTAAGCTTTTTTTAATATGTGCAGCTTTTGGAAATGTGAAGTGCCCTTGTTTGTTATTTTTTAAATGTAACTATTATTTTTGGAGATACAACTTTCTTAGATGCTGTGAAGGAACTGTCTGCCAGTGTAACTTAGAGTATTCATAAATCCTTGTGTGGTGCAGCAAAGCGTAAAAACCTTTTTTTGAATTCCTAAGTTAATGGGAGAAATATATCAATATTTAACTAAAAAACCCCAACTTCTTCAAAGAGAGACACAGACCCTTTAAAATATCCTGCTAATATGGTAATTCCCCTTACTAAACTTGCTGTTTAATTTTCAGTCCATTTCCACTAATGTTGCTCATGAGTTTAGAGCTGTGATACAGAATCATTCGGTGTGGGCAGAAGTGGTGATGGGCATTAAACCATGTGATCTTCCCTAGTTCTTGCTTCTTTTGAGACAGCAGGTGGAGAGTAGTGACCACTGTGCAACTTGAGACACACACTGAAATGAAACTTTACAGAAGTTTAGAAACAAAAAGCAGCAGCTTAGTCTCAGATGCAGCACTTTAAGTATTTATGTAATAATACAAATCTACGTGAAAAGCAATTTTTGGTCCCTATAATTATTTCCTTCTGAGGTAGCGAATCCAACTAACTGTGGGCATAAGGATAGAGTGTATAGTGACAGTGAGGATATTTTCCTGTTTCATTAAAAAAAATCTATTTTGAGAGAAATTAAGAGATCCCCTCTCTTTTTTCTTTTTTTTTTTCCAGGTGGGAAACTGTGGTCTTATGTCAGTAAGTTCTTAAACAGAAGTCCTGAAGAGAGCTTTGAGATTCCTGAATCCAGAACATCCAGTTCAACTAAAATTTACCTGGAGCAACCAACACCTTGTTCTAAAGAAACTGGTAGTAGCACCGATTCCAGAGAAAGCTATGGGGAGAGCACGCTGAAGGTGGTCCCACTGAGGAGCAGCCTGACACCAAGCTCTCAGGATGACAGCAGCAACCAGGAAGATGGCCAGGAGAGTTCCAAATGGATGGACTCGGCATCCAGCTCAGAAGAAGAGTGCACCACTAGTTATTTAACATTGTGCAATGAGTACGGGCAGGAAAAAATTGACTCTGGCTCCCTAAATGAGGAACCAGTGGCTAAAGCGGAGGGTGAAGGGCTGCATACCAAAGAGAGGAGTTCCCTGCAGAAGTGCAGTGTTGTTGGCAGTGACAGCTTCATCTCGCAGATTGCACCTCAGGAACAAAAGCTGTTCATCGACGATGCCGAGTCAGACGTAGCCAGCCCTATGAGGATATTGGACTCATTAACTAGATCCAAGAACAGCCCCATGGAACTCTTCAGGATAGACAGCAAAGATAGCACTAGTGAACTCCTGGGGCTTGATCTTGGAGAAAAATTATATAACCTGAAATCAGAGCCTTTAAAGCCGTTGTTTTCTGTCCCAGATCATGACAGAAGCTTGGATGCCCTGGAGGGAAAAATGGGTGTGAAAGCTCATGACACCGTGAGTAGGGGTTCAAATGACTCTGTGCCAGTTATCTCCTTTAAGGATGCTGCTTTTGATGATGTGAATAGTATTGATGAAGGAAGGCCTGATCTCCTAATAAACTTACCAGGCATGTCGGATGAAACAGAAGAGCCAGCCGTGTCAAGGCCAACAAAGTTTACAAAATCTGACAGGGACATGTCAGAAGTAAAGTTGTTAGAAACACCTGATGTCTTGCAATTAAATAATTCTGTAGAGCCATGCAAAGCATTTGATCAAGAGCCAAATCATGTGGCACCAGAAGTGGGCGATCCTGCCCACAAGGAAGCAAATGAGCAAAGTGGTGTCACTCAGGGAGCTCTTGGGACCCTCTTTACGTCTGACCAAGAGGTAGGTGGTTCAGAAGACGGGGCTCTGTTTCAAGAGCTTGGGGCCTGCTCCTTAAACGTGACAAGCAAAGAAGAAAGTTCGTGTGTTTCCAACCTGCTCTCAGGTGCTCAAGAGGTTAGCTTGGACAGAGACGTGATAAGAAATGAAGGAGTGTCGCTGTTTTCCAACCAAACTGAAGACAGCGGGAAAGAGGAGACAGACTCAGCTTTGTCACCAGCAGCTGAAAGTAAAAAGACTGCACCAAAGAAGGAAGACAAAATAGCAGGAGCAGGGCAGAAGGAAATACATCAAATTTTTCAAGACCTCGACGAAAGATTAGCGCTAACCTCCAGGTTTAATATCCCAGAGGATTGCATTCAAAGATGGGCAGCTGAAATGGTGGTAGCCCTTGATGCTTTACATAGAGAAGGAATTGTGTGCCGCGATTTGAACCCAAACAACATCTTATTGAATGATAGAGGTCAGGAACTTTTGCAAATGCATTTCTTTTTATTCGCTGTTGCTTCCAATTAACTGAGTAGGCGTTTTATCTTGTAATTAGTATCTTCATTTCCTGTCTAGAGCTTCATTATCAGTGCAGCAAATTCACCCCCAGTAATAGCTTCTAGTACTTAATGATGCCATTATTCTTAATGATACTGTTTTTAGCTACAAAAGGAGTAATTACAGTTCACTTCTGCAGAAAATGGAAGGGAAAAATGTTTTGATTTCTCCTGTCGTTTTGTTTTTAGGACACATTCAGCTAACGTATTTTAGCAGGTGGAGGGAGGTTGAAGATTCCTGTGACAACGATGCCATAGAGAGAATGTACTGTGCCCCAGGTTAGAGCAATCACCTACAATGTTTCACTTGGAAAGTAGATTAGCAGCTTTCATTTTCTCATGGAGTCTCTGTAGCATGCAGCTTGAGATCATGCAATATCTGAGTTTTCTTTCCTTCTTTTCCTTAATGTCTTAAAAAGCTACAGGGCTCATAACTGCTTTATTGTTGAACTGTGGTGGTGTTTGTTATGTCATTTCCATAACGTGTAATTGTACTGAATGTCTTGTTTAAGCAAGTTAGGAATGTTCTGTTTTCTTGCAGTTATTGCCTGTGTGTGAGTTCATCTTGGTAACTGAAAAGAGCAAACGAGATTGAAAAGGTGGCAGTAAGGCCCTTAAAAATACAAAAATTTATACATGCAAAGACATGGGTGGTGGGGGGAGAACCACAGAGGTTTGAAAAATACAACCCTAATAGGCTCAGAGATGCCTCTGACATTTTTGATGAGCTACACTGGGCTTTGAAATAGTTTAGAGAGCTCTTTTCTTAGAACCGCTTTCATCAATCATGAGGGTGATAAAATCAATATCTCTTGGGTTTTTATAGCAAGGATGGCACTTGAAACTGAGCCCTCCCTCTTTTCCTTTTTCCAGTTTATTTTCTGCTAATATAGTGGCCAAAAATCAGGTGTTTCACATACAGTTTCATATTTTAAAAATTTCATAGCTAGCTTATAAAAACTGTGTTTAGAGTTGAAATTACTATGGTTTTTTCCAACTTTGAAATGCCAGTATAACTTTCTGCTGAACGTGTGGTCTGGCCAGGCATTGCAACTTGGCATGCAGGTAGTCCTCAAGCTCAGAGTCTGCAAATGTGCTCAGAAAAATTTAGAATAAGAATTACCAGCAATGGAAGTTCTGAATTTAGTTTGGCATCGGGTGTTTCTTCCGTGTTTTTGTTCTGCAAGTGAAATGCGGTAAGGAACTGTCTCTCTTGATAAAGGTGGTGGGGTCTCAACAAATTTTGAATGTCAGCTTCTTGAGATAAATAGAAAACAAAATCTTTTCTACCCAGGTGCAAGTCAAAAGGACAGGTATTACAGAAAATAATTCTTTTCACCTATCAAAGTAAATCCAACACCTTCGTTCTACCCTCATGCCACTTTTATTCAAGAACAAGATAATTGGGGAATCCCAGCAATTACTGTGTTTGTTAAATAGATGGTTGTCCAGGTTGCCAACATGTGTGACAACTTGTTAGAGAGGTGTTTTCCTGCCTCCCTAACCCAGCCTTGAACAAAGCGCTCCCCAGTTGAGTTGTAGCAAAGATGGAAGTGCAGCCTTTTCCCACCCTGTTATCATTAATGAGCTGTGAAAGTCAAAGCTTAATTTTTCTGTACTTTAATGAGGATCCAAAGAGAGGCTTTTTTTGCCCCCTAAGCCCCAACCAGCCAACTCCTGCAGTAATTAAGTGTTTAGGGAGCAGTTGAAATAATATTTAGAAGTCCCCAAATGCAAGAATAAAGTTTTCCACACCATCATTATTTCCACCTCACAGCACAGGTGTGGTATCCATCCGGGCTTTTCTTGGTGAAGTTGCCCTCCCCTCTCTGCCCTCTCTGCCCTACCCCAGGCTGCATTTGTTCTGTGTGTCTGCAGCTGGTGAGCTGGAAGGTGAAGATTTGCAAATGCAAGTATTAGATATATTCAAGGTGGATGAATTGGCACTGCACTGTGATTCTTGCCTTTCATATTTCTTGGTCTTAATGTTATCTCTGTGAAGTGTCCTTGTACTTTAGTGTAGCTGTTACATGTTAATTTTTAGGTAGGACAGTAATACTTGGTATAACTTAGCAGCACGAATCTGTTTTGGAGTCAAGTGCCATTCTCTTATGAGGAGTGATTCAGTAATGGTGTATAGCTGAGTCCAAAGCAGCTTTCTTAGGGCTACTGCTGCTGGTAAATGTGGCTTTAGAACTTTTGACCAATGTTTAAAAAAATAATTGTGTTAATAGGATTTTTCTAGGCTCCAATATTACGGGGGAAAAAAGCTTCCTTAGGATGATAATTTTTTTTTCACTTTGAGGAGTGTGCCATGTCCCTGGAAGCCCTTGATCATGAAAGCATTGCTCTTCAAACTGCTTCTTGGAATAAGGATTTTGAAATTATATTTGTGCTTCAGTTCAGTACACTAGGAACAAGTTTTGAGGTTTTAATATTATTTTTAAGTTGCTTTTTAATATAAGTGCTTCTCACAACTTGATTTTTTTTTTCTGCTGAGGGAAATGCTGTAGTTTTGTAGAGGTGAACGATTATCTTCCCAAAATTTTACCAGGTCATATGATTTCTTACCATAATAAAACACCATGTCTAGAATAAGTGACTTAAAGGGAGTCTTTATCTTGTTTGGAATTTTCCTGGTGTTTTCAGGATTATGTGTTGTGTTGCCCTGCCTCTGGGTACTCAGCCTTCCCTCTCCTTTTCTCTCCTTGCTGAATGATGCAGTGAAACTTGGCTTGTAAAAATTTTGTGTTTAGCTTGCTGTGTGTTTTAAACAGAGTTCGACATAGAATAGATCTGGATATGATAACTTGTATGCTACCTGATTTCAAAAATTTGGTGTTTAAATATGTGCACTCTTTAAAAGAATGCAAGAAAGGGAAGGTGTTTATCAATAAACATTGCTTTTTAGGGTCTGCCGTTGGAGACTGAGAACAGATGATGATTTTAGGGCTGCAATTCTTTTCCTGCGTTGATTTTTGAGGAGCAAATTTTGGAGGCAGAAAAAGGAGAGGATGAATGTGAAATTTAAACAGATTGCAGGATATCTTCAGTTTAAAATAGGAAATTGTATTGCGGAGTTATGTGAAAATTTTAAACATGTATTTGAAATAGTTGTATCTTTTAAATTGATGAGTTTTCAAATGTTGCTTTTCTACAGCGTAAGTTATAAAGTGATTTGCAGTGAAGTGCATGAAGATGTATTTAAATCTTAAGTCATTTTATTTGTTGAAGTAAAACATGAAGTCTAAATGTTGAATTTTATATATTAAGAACTAACTGCTGAATGGGCGAGGGATAGTAATGTATTAGTGTGGCAGCTTTTCAGAGCCAGGGGAGAATAGAGGTCCACCTATGTGGAACTTGTTTGCAGGATCTAGGATTTTGTGTTTAAGGCTTTCTGTACGCCAGAGTGTAACCTTGCATTAAGGTAAAGCAAGGCAGTGTTGGTACAGAAACAGTGATCCTGGTGAAGCGCAGGGACTTGCTCAGCTCCTGTTGTCCTACGAAAAAGTGGAGAAGCAATTTGACTGTGTATGTCAAAAAGACATTATGCAGTGCATATATAAAATAACAGAACAACTGCAACCATTATAAATGCAGAAGTGTCAAAAAGACGAGGGAAGGGAATAGTTTAAACAGCTGCATCCCGTTCCCTGCGAGCAGTATAATTAGTTTTGTGTGAAATAGCAATTGTCATTTTGCATCGTGCCTAAGTTCTGAGCAGGGCTGGATCTGTAGCGGGAGTGGCACTTCCCCGCTGCCGACGGGAGGTGGCATTGTACCATTAATGGATGTTGCTGTCGCACTGGCTGCCCCTAATTTGCTTAACTTCTCCAAAGAACTGGAGGCGGAAGACGCGGCTCACTTGTAACGATTTGCACATCAAGAATTGTGCTCGCAAGCTCAGAGTCGTGGTGTGTTAGGGTGCTGCTGAATCTGTTGGTATGGCTGGGTGACTCTTTAGTGCTGTATAGTTCCGCTCAATTTAAAAACCCAAAAGTTCCTGCTGAACCAACTCTGGTACCAAAAAAGCTGTCTGCAGATGCTTTAAAAGTAGTGCCTGCACTATACTTTGATTAATGGCCAAACTAAATCTTTGCTGTTCACCTGTGATAAGTCAAATGTTGTTTCTCTAATTCACAAGGGAAAGGTTGGATTATAAATCATACTATATAAACTCAACACCACTTCAAGTAAAACTGTGGGGGTTTTGGCCAAGAATAACCTATTTGCTTTTAAAGAAGAAATTAAGCACTTGTAACTGAGAATTTCTGCTGGGTTAATACGGCTAAGGTGACTGTTGTGAAGTTTATGTGTTTTGTTTCCTGTAACTTTCCTCCTCTTTATAGTAATTTTGTTTTTTGAACATTTTAAAGTGTGCTGAGCAGCTGATGTCTGAATACAAAGTTATTAGCAGATCAGATGAGAATGATTCACTTCTGTTTAAACAGCCCTTTGCTCTCTATGCCCCCTGAGAACTCTTATCACATATTTGTCCAAAAAATCCCCACAAAAACTAACAAAAAATCCCTTGCTTTATCCACCTGCCTGGTGGCTGATAGTATCAGCAATGTATCTCTTTATCTCTTGGTTAATGTGCCTTGGTATTCTGAAGGGGGGAAAATTCCAGTAACAGATTCAATTTACATGGACAGAAACTTGAGCAAATGCCAGCCTAGCAGGGGGGCCATTATTCTGCTCTATAAATAAGTTTAAAAAAGAAACACACACACACACACAAACCTGTGAATCAACATGTTTTGGTCTAATTGAGGGAAAAGCAAGATAGATGAATTTTGAAATGCAAATTATCACCTTCTGTTATTTTAAGTATTGGTTTTGCCAACATTGTGATCTTAAATTTAAAGAGTTGTTAACTTTTAAACATAGTAATAATTGTCTTTTTTCCTTGACAGTCACAAAAAAAATTTGATTTTAAAAATCAAATCGGTAACTTTTTAAAAAAAAAACTCTTCTCAGTATACTTAATACCTGTGAGAAAGACAGAATTGTCTACAGCCATAGCCTAGTCAAGGCTGTCTTCAGCTAAAACAGATTTAAGTTGAGAATTTTCTCATGAAGAGAAATCTTTAAGTCTAACCTGTGAAGTGTCATGTTGTAGAAGCAGCTTGCTGGTCTGACATCTTGTGTAAATATGATGTGTGAATGAGATGTTTTATTTACACTCCCCGAGTTCTTGTTCCAGCAGCGGGGATGCTTTCTGTTGCATCCCTGTAGTGTTTTTGGAGAACGAGGTTTCAGAACTGGGCTGCCTTTAGAGTCTTTTTTCTTTCTTGTTTAAACAACAAGTTTTCACCAGACTGTGTTTACTAAAAACTGGAGATTTGCTGCTTGAGATCCTAAAGCCAAAGGAAGCTTAGCTTCATAGAAAATGTAAGTAGGAAACTGGCCATCAGTAATGCATCGTATTATTCTGATGCTTTCATAAGCTGTGTGCTATAATCAAGCCTTATTTACACAAACTAGCCTTCACAGAAGCCTACGCATAAATATATGGTAAATTTGGTTTTATGTAATCTGCTGTTACTTGTGCACAGTGCAAAACCTAAGCAAAAAGAAGGCTTTGTGTGTAAAGGATTTTGTTCAAAAAAAAAAAGACAAAAATGTTTCAATGTGCAACCTGATTCTTGTACTCCCAAATGAAGATGTCACTTCTGCTATAAAACAATTGAAAATACAGATGCAGATGGCAGCTGATCACCTAAAATGTATGGCATGAAAATAAAAATCGGTAGTTGATATTATTAGCCTGCATGCTATAATTTTTATTTACAGAATAAGGAAAAAGATTATTTGCCTCTGTTTATCAAATAGACATTTGATGCTGGAAAACCTGCATGTTATTTGTGTATGTGTTTGTCAGTAGGAGTTTGCAGGCACTCATTAAATCTGCTATTCTGTATTCTAGTAATTTAATTTGAGTAGATTGTTTAAGAAGCAAAATAACTGTGGTAGATTAAAGTGCCATTGACCCCGAGAGGTGTCGAGGGGTGGGCTGGTCTCGTGGTTATAGTGTAAGACTGGACTTCCTGCTTTTGATCTCTCACTCTGTCTTAGATTTTTTGCGTGACATTAATGTCTCTGGATTATTTTAAAAAGAAAAGAAATAATCTGGATAGGTGAAGGAGTTTTGGGCATCAAAATCAGAAGGATGAGCTAGCTTGATTTGAAAAACCCTGGCAATAGGAAACAGGATTAAACATTAACATGAAAAATACATGACTGGTGTGGATAAGCTCTGGAGGTGCAGAAAAAGTACTGATTCCTGTGAATCTGGGAGTAACAGTTTTACAACAACCATTTGGAATGGGACAGCTCTCTAAAGACACCTGAGTGTCCCACAGAAAATGACAACTGACTGCTCCCAGAATACCAAATGTCGTGAACTTGGAGTAGGTAATTGAAAGCATAGGTTTGGGGAGAGCATCAGGCGTTTTCTGAAAAAAATCTGATCTTATTTGCACTCAGGCTTGTTGTAAGTACACTACATGTTTCAGGTGAAGTACATGGTCTTGTGGTTTTTCTTAGATTCTGTAATTAGAATAAGCAGTAAGATATACCCAAGCTGTTGATTTGTAAAAATCTGATGTTTTAGTCTGGCTGTCATAAAAGCCAGTTGTTAACGCCAGAGGAAACTGTACTTTACCCGTGTTTATTTATGTTTAGTAGTATTATTAATGTTAATATTACAGATGAGACTAAAACTTGAAGATAGTATACAAGATGCCTTGTGAAAATATATGGAGCTAGCTATGAGGTTAATTAATGTTTGCTTTGTTATGATAACAGAACAGCAATAAAACTTTGTCTCTTACGTTCTCATTTTAGAGGAAGTTTTGATTCCATCTTGGGCTGCTAAGAGAAAGAAAGAACACAGTTCCCTCTATTATTTTTTTCTTTTTTTTTTTTTTTTTCCAAAGAGGAACATAGATACTCATATGTTTTTGAATAACTTTTAAATGAAACTTCCTATTTTCATACTCCATTTGATCTTAGCAAATGTTCATTGGACTTGCCTCACTACTTTATTGTTTAAAGACCATGATAAACTTCTTATACTTAAATATAGATGGTTCAATTCTGTGCTTTATAAAATGCTGAAGCATTTGAGGCAAAGCATTATGGCCAGATTGCTTGTGGGATGTTTTATTTAGTAACTGTATCTTACGGTATCTTGGCTGACTGAGTCTGATGAGAGTGAATTAGGTTGGAGTTACTTTATTTGATTCTCTGCAAATGTTTCTTTACATATATCGATATCAAAATATGATAAAACAGTAATCTTTTAAAATTAAGTGAGTGTAAGGTAAATAGAATTTTCAAAGTGTCACTAATGGTTTTTCATGCAATGTTTATCTTAATGGCCACAGAAGGGGAATACATTGTGTTTCTTTTCAGGATGTTAAACAAGTCCAATTCCTCATGAACAGTTTCAGACATCTGATGGTAGTTCAGATGGGTCTCCTTATTTTCTTATCAGTGCAGAAATGAGAGAGTACAGTGCTTCTGCTTGGATTGTGGAGTAAGGGAAAGGGTCTCCTCAGGTTTTGAAATTCTTATCAATCCACCCTTCTTAATTCCAGGGAACCATCTCAGTGCAAAGCCTTTCCCGACTCCTGGATATCTGGGGAAGCACTACATCCACCTAGAGCCAGTTTTCCTGTGAACTGACTTGACATGGATTTTTTTTTCTCGATATTACAGTTAGTCCTACAAAATTTTTGATTAAGTTTTTATTCTTGGTGATTCACAAGCCATCTGGCCTGAGTTGCACAGTGAATGTCTAAGGCCTCCTGTATGCCTGGCTTCTTTCATCTTAACTAGTGTTTGTGTGTGCAGGTCATGAGTCATTATTGTCAGCCCTGGAGGAAGCTGGTTTTGGAAGAAAATGTGGCAGGTGTGGCAGTAAAAGCCTTTGAAATCCTTCAGCATGAAGGGTATATTTCAAGTAAAGGTGCTGTAGAAAGAATGAGAAAATAAGCCTTGGTTTACCATCAATAGCTTTATTGAGAATGTGTGTTCAGGAGAGGTGAAGTTCTGCTTTTTACTTCAGAACTGGCACTTCTGTTTAAAATACAAAGTGTTGCCAGCTATGTGTCCCTTATCAGGAAGTAAGGTATTGCTGTGTATAATGCAAATATTGAGATAAGTATGGAAACCATAAAGAAATGGCCTTTCAGTTGAGACCAGCTGCTCTGGAAGGAGGACAGGGTAGGGAAGGTGTTTACCTGCACCATCTGTCTCTGTCTAAACCTGCTGGCATTTTACAAATCTCCTTCCCTTCAGTTATCCCAGTGGCTGCTGTTGGAATTGCTTTGTGCAGGAATTTAGCATTGCTTGGTGCTGGATGTCATGGCCATGCTTCAGGAAGGGAGAAAGAGGAAAGCTCTCCCTTTAATGAAATTGCAGTAAAATTGGAAGAGCTATTGACTTTTTTTCACTCTACTTTATTATTTCTCTGATTTTCTATTTGAGGATGATATGAATGTTTTTTTCTGGAAATGTTGTTCTGCTAGTCCTAGAAGCACCAACACTGTGTACATGTGTACACATGTTTATTTTTGTACAAATCTGGGTAAGGTCCTTGATTTCAAGGTTCATGAAGGAAAAATTTGGCACAAATATCCCCATGTTATTCACTTAAGCTTATGTGTCACTACCATATATTGTCTAAATTACTTTGCTGATGGATTGAGATGAAAATGTTTTCTTAGTGGAGGCAGATATTGTAGTTCAGATTTATTGCAATACTGAAGCTTTAAAAAAAGCATATGCCCTGTGTGGTGTATTACATTAGCCAGCTACTCTGTGTCCCTCAAAAGCACTTCATAATCTACAGTTTCTAAATTTTCCCATGATGTTTTGTCAAGATAAAATGCAGTAATATTGATGTGGTATCCTGGACTTATTATGATCAGTGTATTGCATCAGAAGTCACATGACCTATTTCAAGTATGGAAATGCAAACAACCCATGTTTATTTGTAGTATACACAGTGATTTTTTCTTTTTCTTATTTTTTCAAGGAAAACATTTATTTTAACCTGAAATAAGGAAACTTTGGAACGTAGGGAAAGCAGCAGGAAAGCAGACATTGCATAATAGGAAAAAAGTTGGGCTAAAATTTAGTTTTTGTAAAAAAGGGGACTCAGGCGTTGCCCTCAGCTGAGTTTTCCATTTTCTGTTCTGTGTTGGTTCAGATGACTTGTCGTGCAGTTTCTGCGTGTGCATGAGAACTCAGGCAGAGTCCTTCAGCACTGGGAGAAATCTGTGTTACTTGACTGTTCTTAATTTATTCTACTCGTGTCATTTTGGTCATGGCCAAAATGGATAGAAGAGTTCAATGCTGCTCTTGTCAGAGAACTGCAGTGACATTTGTTTTGGCTTGGCATATATTGAAAGTGTTCTTACAATTGAAAATACGAGCTTGGATTTTGAGGAAGTGGACTCTGGTATACTTTTTGACTCTGATTCTATATATGTCCATTTTCTTCATCAGTGCTACTTCCTGTAATGAACAGTTCTGTGAAAGAAGGCAGCATAACTTTGATTCTTCAGAGAACTGGATCAGCATCTCTGATTGCCAGCATTAAAGGAAACAATACCAAAACTGAGAAAAAACTATTTTTTCTAGAAATTCTTTTCCCTGTGCTCTGAATTATGGGTTTTTTCCATATTTAGGTAATTTTTTTTTCTGTTGGGCTGTAACTCATGAGGCCCATTCCCACTGAATGTCTTTGGGAAGGATGGATTATTTCCTTTTGTGGCATTATTATAAAATTTAAGGTGTGTCAATATGGGATAGTTAATGGTAGTATAGGAACTGAGAATGTAGTAGTCAATCTTACTAATTCTTGGCTTTGCTGTCCTTATTCTGTAGTAAGTATATAACTTAATTTAAAAATAAAGATCTTCAGTTATTGGGAAGAAAGCTCCCTTGAACTGAAAAGGCATTTCCATTTAGTAGGTTTCACTGAGAAGTGCTATGAAAACCTTTCACCAGCTGGTTTGTGTGGAAAGGCCAAACTTTGGGGTTTTTTTTTGTTTTTCTCTTTTTAAAGGACAGTTTCGTAGAAGGTCTGCCTTTCTGAAGGGCTTTAAAATTAAATTGCAAGAACAAATTTTGGTTTTTACACAAATTCTCTCAATTTACCGTAATTTCAGCTTCATCTGGGTGCTTGCATGGGATTTTAAAACATTTTAAAAATGCATGTAATTATGCTGATACAGTGCCTCATGTGGTTGCTGTTACATCTTTGTAAAAGTTTCTTGGTGGTGATAGGAGTATCAATCTCTAAGGAGTGGAATAAATTCTGATGTGTGGCACCCTTATAGTGATGTATCAGTCGTTCAAAGGCCATTAAGTGCAGTAAACTTTTCAGTGTGAGGGATGTCCTACCTCAAGAAACAATGTCTGAGCCATCCTTCCTTGTTGCTCTTGCAACAGCAGCCTCAGCTTAGTTCTGTGAGGTGCTGAGCCTCTTCCAGCCTGTGTGGCAGCTGCCCAAGGGGGCAGCCCTCTGCACATCCCTGAGCTCAGCGTGGGTGTGCTCCCCTGCCTCTTGGGGAGCTCCAGGGTGATGCCTCCCTCTCCCTGACCCTGGGCTGGGACTCATCTGGAGCTCTCCTTGGGCCATGCTCATGCTAAGCTCCGTAAAATGATGAGCAGGATTTTTCTGCCCACACTGCACTGCTTTTCACAGCAACAGCTATGTGACTGTATGCTAATTGTTGTCCTCTGCTGGGGAGCTGGTGTGGCTTTTGCCACCAAAGCTATTTTAGTGCAGCTTCTGCATTTTTTTGACAGTCAAAATGAAGATTTCATCTTCATTGCAATCTGGTTTTCGGCCTGTTTTAGAGCAGACAGCGTGGTGTGTATTTAATAATGTTTGTATTTAATATTTTTTGTGGTTTAAAGCCCGAGTCAGTGAGGGCCAAGTTTTCTGCATGCATCATGCTATTGAATACGTGTGTGTGTATGGCCAGGGACTGTCACTCCCATCTCCCCTCCCTGCTGTCCCTTGTGCCAGTGCAGCAATAGCAGTGTTGGGTTGGATGCAAGGGGAAAAGCTTTTCATACCCGTGTACAGTTTGCGCTGGGCTGTAGCCATACACAGCCGCTGGCTGTGGTTGGGCTGTGGGAAGTAGATTTGATATCTCTGTGTGAGACCATTGTGAAAAGCCTCCCATGGTGATCCCAGGAAAGGGTGTGGGTTAGCCATGAGACAAATCCTGCCGTCTAAGACAAAACTAAGGCATGCAGTAGACTACTGCACCCTCCCTTGTGCTGCTTTTATGGATGTTTGAGGCTACTCTGGTCTGCCCAGCTCTTCTGGCCAGGGGAAATTCTCTAAATATGTTTTGCTTTACTGTCTGTCACTGTCCAGTTTTGTCCAGTATAGAAGAATCATAACTGTAATGCCTGCAAGTCTCAAAAGTACCTCTGTATGCATGGAAAAGACAAATTATGCATGAAATGTGTGGTGTTGCTGTGCTTGAACAATGCAGTCTGTGGGTGGCTAAAGGGCTAACTAAATTGCAGGCATAATGAAAGCTCTGTGGTATTTAGTATATGTTCTGTCAGCATTAAACAGTCACCTTGTAAATATATGTTAATTTTGAAGGTGTAGCTGACCTTTTTAATATTAATTGAAATGTCTCATGTTTAGAGGTTGGTGCTATCCTAGAAGAGACAGAAGCCTGTGACTGGTGGAGCCTGGGTGCCATTCTTTTCGAACTCCTCACTGGGAAGGTAGGGCTGGGGGCAAGTGACTTGATAAAAGTGACTTCTTGGCCAGTAGTTTCTCACCAGTGGTGTTCCCAGTTGTGATTCACTTGATTGTCTTTCTCAAATGAACTTTGCCAACCTGAGCATCCTCAATTTGCTTAGTCTGCATGGGACCAGAGAAACAAAACATGTTCAGCCTTCAGCAGAACAACTTAATAAAGCTGTACCAAACTAAGGACTGAAAAAAATAACTGAAACTATCCTGCCCTCTTAGCTACAGTGAAATCCAAGTTCTCTAACATTTCATCTGTGCATGTACTAAACTTTTGCCCTAATACTTCCGGTATTATTTCCTGGGACTGTGTAGAAGCCATATGTTGCTGTTACACATTAAATCAGTATTTTGAGACAAAGAGTGCTCGGCCAAATCAAACTGGTGATTGGTTGACAGCTCTGCACAAAGAAAGCAAAGTCCACCAAATTCCCAGGCTCTTCAAATCTGAGCAATGGAACAGAAGCTTTAAGATGTAAATGTTCTAAATCTGTATCTCAGGGAGCTCATCAGCACCTGTAGACTGGTTTCTCCCAGAACCAGTACTTCATACTAGGAAGCCCTGAATTTTGGCTTTGTGTGTTAGATTTGTATGGGTATTAGGAGATAAGCCAACACTGCAATTTTGAAATTAATAAATGTGCCTGCCTGCTTTGATTTTTTTTTTTCCCTTTTTTCCTTTTGTCCTCCAGTCTCTGGTTGAGTGCCATCCATCAGGAATAAACACTCACACTTCTTTGAGTATACCAGACCACGTATCGAAGGAGGCCAGATCACTGATTCAGCAGGTAGGTGAGGGGAGAATTTGTTTACTCTATGTACATGTGTGGATGGGACAAATACTTATCTACCTAACTTGTTCTGGTGAAGTAAATGTAAAACCAGAAACCTGCTGATAGGAACATGGATGGCTCTTTTGTCAGCACTGATTAATTTTGCCCAAGTTGTCTTGTTGCATCTGGAAACATTGACTTCTGCTACCAGCTGTGTTTGTAGAAAACTGGAGTGCCTTGCCATTTCTTCAAAGAACAAGTTTGGCAAATGCTTTGGAAACACCTGCTGGTGATGCATGAACATCTTAGGAATTCTGCTCTAAATGTTCGTGGAAGTATTTGTGGTGAACTAAACTGAAAAATGCTGATGCCAATTCAGCAAGGGAGCTCAAAGTACTATGAAACCTGTAGCACACTGATTAGAAGTTATGACCTTGCTGTGGTTGAAAGTCTGTACCTCTCCTCCAGGAAACCTTCTGGATGCCATTTTAAGAAAAATACTTTAAACAGTGAATCCAATGACTTTTGTAGTCGGAAGAGAAGAAGATTTTGCACAAAAGGCAAAAGTGTAAAATATAGACAAGCTTCCAGACTGATACACCTTTTTTAAATTAATGGGAATAGTATTGTTTGATGGTTTTAGTTTACTCTTAGCTTTAGGTAGTCATGGCTGAACTCGTAGTACAGGGTCTTGAAATTCAGTTAACACAATCTTCCTTCTAGTTAATTTTGACATAACTGTGGAAGTGGTGCCTAGATCTGACCTGTTCCACTTGAGAAGAGCAAGCGATAGATGTGAACTGTGCTGTTCAGCTTTGAAGAGGATCTTGCTAGTGGATGCATAAATAATGGCATCACTTAGATGTAGTTTTGAACAGAGCAGAGTGGACAAAGTAGTTCTTGAAGAAAACAAAGGAAACAGATTTTGCAAATTCACTGAGCGAAAAGACCCAGTGACAGATTGATTTCGGTGCTGTTACTGTGAAATGATCAGTGGAAATAGAACTGTATGTTTGGACACTACCTATTTTGACTAAGTGACATGAAGTCACTGAAGGTGAAAGCACGTGTCTGTATTTCTGGCAAAGGTAGAAAGGGAAATGACTGAAGAAAAATCCCATTTTTATATAATCTGCATTTATGTAGTTGGATGGTAGCAAATTTTTACCCTCACCCATGGGTGCTGTAAGGCTGAGGGAAAGCAAAACTACACTTCATGAAGGGAATTCCTCCCATTATTACGACTAGAAGACAAATGAAGTCATCCAGTCCACATGTCCCTGCCAGCGTAGGATTGCTTTTTGCTGTAGACTAATGTATTGCCTATTTTCACATATGCCAAAGAATGTCTCTCTTGCCACTGGTGGGTTTAAGTGGCAAATGTATTTCTGCCACTCACAGCTGTGTTACAAGGTGTCCTAGGTTACAACA